>JAQIXU010000110.1:0-65038 GCA_034701245.1 Strigamia transsilvanica
TTTGAAGTTTCTACATGCATTCATTGCAGAGAAATTAAAAAAAATGGGGCGCACTTATCTTTTTGTCGCGGACTGTAGTGTCTAAAATGCAGCATATTATTTTATTTTTCTGCTCTCTAGGTAAAATATTAAAGCTTCAGCATACATTTAAGCACGTTTACATTTCTTTTACGTTGACATCCTCTGAGTTTTGTCGCCGACTAAAACTATTTGCTTAAATCTCGTTCAAGTTAGATTAGAGGGTTTAAATGTATTTTTGAATGTTTGCAGATGTGCATGACAAATATGTTTTTATGGCTATACGCTTAACTAGCAAAGCAAGCACTGAAACATAAATTATGGTAGCAAGAAAGTTTCTATTTCAAATTCAAGAGGAGTTTCCGTTTAAACTGCAAATGCGTTCCTTGGATCTTTCTCGCTCCCGTAGATGAATGACCAACCCAGCTTTTGAAAGTGGCTTGAAAATATTCCAAATCTAATATAAAAAAAGAATTTGAGCCAATTCGTCGGCCCTATACAGTATAAGAGCAATTTATAAAATCGCTATCGATTTAGTAAATTTTTATTAACTGCTGTGACATTCAAGTTGCAATTACCGTTTAAATTTTAGTGAATGCAACGCCTTATGCAGCAGAACCTGTAAAGAAATGTGCTGTAACGACCTAACGCGTTGCAGTTTTTATTGCGTGCATCAGTTTGGGATGTCTTTAGTTAGTAGGCACATTCATAAAGTCATTTAAACTAGTTTATAATTTTTAAACCAGTCTAAATGTTAAATTTAACATGTAAAATCCAACATTTAGACTGGTTTAAAATATTTAAACCAGTTTAAAATATTAAATGACTATGAATGCGCCTAGTGTTTTTTTTGCGAAACCATTGTGTAAGTAACAGTGCAATATGATTTAATTATAACATTTTTTAATTCTGTTCAGTTAAAGTTTAGTATTTTTATACCAGTGAATCCTAGTGGCTTCATTTGCATTTGCTGAAAGTCCCTGTTGAGCAGATGTTGACCTCTGTTTTTTAGTATGTGTACTACCATGTGTTGACCATCAAGCTGTGCAAAAACTTTTTTAAAAGTTAATTTAAACCAAATCAACTTCACTTTGTATAATTTTGATGTTGTAGGTAAGATAACAACATTAGTCATCGAAGTTTCGTCCCGCCAAGCAATCGCTTCCGATTGGCTATAACCATAGTTGCACGAAAACAAAAAAGTACAGTTTCAACAAGCGAGGGAAATGACATCAATTGGAGCATGTGCATACACGTAAAAGTGATTTAACACCAAGTTATGTGATGCAGAGCTTGTCAGATATGACCACAAAGTACGTGCATTTGACCTGTATTCGTCTAAAATTGGCCCATTAACGCAAAGTTAAAAATCTCTTATAATTTCTGAAGTCCTTGAAAATGCTAATTGCCATGAGTGATGATGTTGTTTATAAAATCAGCTGTGGCCTGCAAAGCTTCTCTGCAGTGGCTGTTGGTGAAATAAACACCGTTTAATGTAATGCTTGTACATACATTTGTTGATGCTGCACATAGGCGCTTTACATTCTATCCTTGGAAATCCTGTGACAGAATCATGTCACAGAAAGAAAAAAATCTTTTTTCAATGCAAAGGCTACGGGATAAGGACATATATTGTTTTCGTGCCCAGAAACGTCTCTGGGGACAAGAAAATAGATCTGTTTCGATCAGCTCTGTCTTTTTTATAAAATTAAATTGGAATCGCTGGATCAGTTCTGGCCATTTGTAAAACGAAATTGAAATAGATTGTATTTTTGAATTGAAAATTATGTCGAGTGAGAAACGTTGTTTATGAACATTAGTGTTAGCTACAAACGTCGTCCTTATCCATATCATTTTAAAAAGAATTTAGGATTACTGCTACGAGAATACAAAATCACGAAATAATTAAAAATATCTGGTTATTTTAGCATTCTTTTAATAACAAAAGTCTTATCCGAAACATCGTCAAGTGTCTAATAAAACATTACTCAGAAAAGTTGTAATTAATAGCGGATGCAGAAACGGGATAGCAATAACACTTTAAGAAAAAAAGAAAAAGCAGACTCATTGTAGAATCCATATATTTTATGATCCTTCTTTGCGCATTTTGCTTTCATTATGAAAAATTGAAATTGCAACTTCTGCAAATGGAATTACATTATATTTTTAGGCTTTCCATCTTACTTTTTTATTACATTATTGCTTTACAATTTTTTTTTTTTTTTTGCACAAAAAAAAAATGATTACGACAAAAATTGGGAAAATAATAAGAATAAATTGTTTTGATCTGAACTGTTTGTTTTCTATTCAGAGTAAACAAAGCTGTGATAACTCAATCAACTCTTAATTTACCTGCAATTACCGCTTAAGTACCAAATACAACATGATTACTTCTGAAGTCTTAAGTGGAGCAATGACAACCGTAATATAAGTCTTATCAAATTTATTGGCCGAATATGATTAACTTACGGTTATTAATAAACAGCAGGTTGATCTGTATGGAGTAAATGAAAAATAGTTACACACAAAAGACTGTACAAAGTGTGTACGATTATTACTTGACTTTTTATAACCCACAAGCATCTTTCTGCAAATGGTACAGTCTTTGGTGTGTAATTATAATTCAGGTTTTAGTTATAACTGTACCTTGTTGTAACTAAAACCTGAATTATACGTATTTTATATGACATGAGTTATTTGCAGCTTATTGGCTATCTATGTCATATAAAATAATTATAATTTTGATTTTGTCAACATGGCACCTGACCTATTTTGTCACTTATAAGTTTAATAAAATTCAGATCTCATCAATCTCGGGATTAATTTAGACATCGCTTACAGTTTGCGCCCGGTATCTTGATGCCAAATTCAAACTGCGCATCACATTTTGTGCATGCATTCAATATGGGGATTGTCAAGCTTGTTGTACACACAAGATAAAGCAACAATGTTTTGGTAATGCACTGTAAATTACTTCTGGTAATGAGTTCAGATTGTTCAGAAAACCCTACAGAATGTCTTCCTTGGGTTACATAAGATTTCTGCAGTAAAATTACAGTGTGACAGTTTTATGAGGTTGAATAAATTTAGTTATGGTCCGTTATTGATACATTGATTATGATAAATTGTATTTTGATAAGGTGAAGACTAGCCTGGCACGAAACATCTGTTTATAGGGTTTGCCCTTCGTGGTTTACAATGTATGCTAACACATCATGTCTATCGAATTGCTTATTGACATGGGAGAATGCACTGGTTCAGAACGTTTATTGTCGAGGGAAATAATGATGTAATGTTGTTATGTGTTCCTGGACGTTTCAGGCTTATGTTGTTTTTGCTTTTGCACAAACCGTTTAAGCTTTAGAAATAGAATGACCAGTATTGCTACAAGTATTATCGACCATTATAATAAATAACTCACGTTTTGTACCAGCAGTTATAAACAACTGGCACGAGAGACTTTAATGGTCATTTTAAGCAGTTTAAAACGTTAACTTCATCAGGTTTTATAAACAGGTTATATCAAGTTGTATCACGTATAATGTGGAATGAAATGATATTTCAACGAAATATTAAAGATGTAGTAGTTATTTTTTTTCAAAAACTGTTAGCATAGAATAAAATTCAGTAGGTGCATTCATAAAGTCATTTAAACTAGTGAGATTTTACATGTTAAATTTGACATTTAGACTGGTTTAAACTATTTAAACAAGTTTAAATGACTTTATGAATGCACCTATTGTTTAATTTGATAAATTTGAGATGTGTTCTATTTACAGAGTAAGTTATAGCTAGTTGAGCATACACTCAACCCTTGGTTAACGGCCTAGATAGGTTCCCTAAAAGTTGGCTGTAAAGCAAAATGCTGTATAACGAATCAGGGGCAATTCCCCCTGATTCGTTATGGAATTTCCCGATTTTTGGCCGTATTTATAAAACATTGTAGGCCGTGAATCGAAAAGTGCCATACTTTCCTGAGGCCGTTATACCGAAATGCCGTATAAAGAGCGGCCGTATAACGAGGGTTGAGTGTATTATATGTGTTGTTTTGAGTTTTCACATGGAATAATTAAACTGTGCTGTGCAAAGCAACGAAAGTCTATAGTGGCACTTCAAAAGTAACAATAGCAATAACCGATGACTTAATTTAATTTGAGACATACAAGATGTACTGTGATGAGTTGTTGTAAACCAGAGGTTCGCAACCTGTGGTACGCGTACTGGTACGCGAATGGCAAGCTACCGGTACGCGATAAGTGATGAATTAATAATCAAAACAATATTTTGCGTCATATCCGACTAGTTTTCCCAAAAATATTGACCCACTGGTATGCGTCACCATATTGTACTCTACTAACAGGTACACCATCTTAAAAAGATTGGGAACCTTTGTTGTAGACAATCGACATCTTCCCTTTTGTATATGGTAGTACAGCAAAGTTTTCTTGTTGTTGGAAATGCAGAAAAGTTTTGATAACTTCTTTCCAATTATTGTTTGGAAAATGTGCATTGTGTGCCCATAATTATAGAGTTAAAAATGAATGTGTATTGCAGTTTCCAAATTGTATTACTGTATCTTTAACCGACCTGCAACTGCAATGGAAAACTATTCCAACATTCATATCATCAAATGTAGAAATACATTGTACACGCTAATTTACGGCATAGGTTTGATATCATGCATCATTCAACTTTCAACGAAAACAAAAGGAATATTATCGCTACTCTATTTGGCATAGTTCGTAAGGCAAGTGTTCTGTTGATTTCTATAGGGAGTATGCAGTGTAGAGTAGTAAATTTATTAAAAGATGCTGACATTGAATATACCCGGTTGCTGGTCGGTAAAGTAAATTTATTTTATTCAAATATCTGCTGGGTGTATCTGGATTTACCAAGTTTGGTTTTGTTCTCTCTTTAAATCTGCTCAATTTGTTGTACTAAACGAGCAAACAGAAACTTAGGACAAACAGTAAGTTTTTGTTTTTCTAATCTATATTCAGTGCTTAAAAGTTTTAGCTTCATCCTTATTTTTTCTGTACTTAAATAATTGAAAAATTTTTTCAGTAAATACGATTTACCTAATGAGAAAAGCCATTTGACGATTGCACAGTAACAGACTAACTTTTATTTTAGTATTTTATGTACTCGTAAAACAAAGCTTTTGTGATACGCCTTGCAATAAATAATATTAAAGTGCATCTGAGCTTTAATATTCAGGTAAGTAATATTAATATTATGAATAAAAACAATAAAAGAACCATACCGGTCGGTATGGCAGGGGAGAATCTCCGAGAGGTTCGGACAAATCTTTTATCAAGATTAACTGCGCTTGCACGTTCAAGTCGTCACCAATACATCACTGTAATTCGGAGAAAGTTTTGAAAGGTTATTCGGCACCCTTGGCAAATACCTGTGTATGGCGCCCGCCCCCGAAAGTGCGTCTAGGGAGTGGGACCTGGGACGGGTGCGCCCTCCCAAAAACTCAAAAAGTTATTTTATTTTAGAACCTCAAATAGGCATCTTTTTCAGAACAAGAAAAGGACTTTGTTTTGAAATGGGGCCTGGCCTATGCATTATCCAAATGAAGGCACTGCCTGGTTTTTGAAAAATATTTTTACTTTTATTTTTGCACTTGTTTTTCTTAAAGAGGAAATTTAATTGTGCATCAACAGTGCCTAAACATCGTTTTACTTTTGAATTTGATTTTTATTATTTTTATTTTTTAAAAAAACTTTTCTTTCTTTATTTGTTTTATGACTGCCCATCGCTGGCGCCCTTCCGCTATCGGCATTCTTGGCAACTGCCAAGGCGTTCCTACGCCCCTGCAGAACATTCTTCGAAACGGCAACTTTTTCGGACTCGTCCTTTGTTCGGATCACACAGAGCACAATATGTACTTGCCCCGGTATTTACAATTGTTTTCTTTTCAAGTAGCGGGGAAAGATACAAGTTGAAGTTACTAAGCCATGAAAATAGGGAAAATGTGTAAGTTAAGAATGAGTAGTTTTATTCCGTTCCAGTTGCAGACAATAACCCAAACACGTTATAACAAATTTTGTTCACTTCTCAACTGATATCTCAGACAGTATTTTCTTATCTTTTTTTTGTGGATGCAGTGGAAAAAAAAACTATAACTCTGGCATCTGCACCTCTTCACACACAGATGCAGCCATAAAGTAAGTGGTTCATCTGCCAACTCCAACTTTACTCTCGTCATTATAATTTCACTGCAAAGCCACTCAAGTGAAAAACAAAACACGGAGGAAAAGAGGGTTAAAAAAGCACATCTTTCTTTTCTTTTTCATTTATTTAGTCATCTAGACAAATAAATGTGGGTAACCATTCTTCCGTAAAAAAGAAACACGGTACATGCGGATGAAACGGAGAATGAAACTCTTTAAGATAACATGATTACAGGATTTGATTTCTTTTAAATCCACTTTACCCCACTTTAAATCACGAGTTGTTGGTTTGGTAGAACTACCGTAACTTCATCAACACCAAATAGAAAAATAGACCCAAAAAAAATGGAATTGTGGTTTCGTTTAATTTTCCATGTACGTTAAATGTGGTCAGTAAATTTCAAACATGTAAAATGTCAGTTTAAACCGTGTTTACATGTCGCTTCTACACCAACTGCCCTTGTCCTTTAGTACAACGGAGATAACAGTTGCGAGTACGAAGTATTGGTAATGTATATCGAGGCATACTGCGATAAGAAAGACAAATTACAATACCAAACAAAAGTTGTCAACAAAACTACTTTAAATGTGTATATTTTTATTGGTACATTCTAAGATAGATCGTATCCACGTAATTTGTGGAAGACCTGCATTGCGTGATCATTCAGAGAAGCTCGTTATCCTGCACGCTCTCGGTTTTCTAAGGAGGTATGACTTTGTGGTGAAAGGCTGCTTGTATTGGATAATATACACGCAAATCCCAAGGGGGCAAATGTAAGTAACTTGACTCTAGCTTATGGTCCTCTCGGGGAGTATTCTGTTAATTGCTGTATTAATTACGAAGAGTTAATTAATTTAATTATAGATTCACGAACAAGTGAATTTTTTTCGCTTATCACTCAACACTTTGAAAATGTTTTGATCTTGAACATGGAACACGTCTGCAGGCAGTAATTGCTTTGTACTCGTTAATTAATTGCAGGTGAATTGTTTACGTAGACCAGAGATGCTGTTTTAAGAGTATTAAATATGGCAGCAGCGGCATAAAAGTTTTATTGGCCCTTTGCATTTCCTCTTTTGTCCACCAGATGTCAGCACAAGCCATATTTCCCATATCCCCTTATTTGATATGATGTTTGAACCCATCTTGTCTCTCAGAGGATCAAAGCCATTAATTTTACTGCTTTTCATCATCAGTAAGCTGCAGTATCTCGCGCACATGTAAGATCGAATATGGGAGTGCTATTGGCCAGTTGAGGTCTTTTCCATTCAAAGTGTGAACATAAAACAACACATGCTCCCTCTCTCTTTTTAAAACCCATTACCAGCACCATAAAACGAGAAAAATCAAAGTCACCCAGAAATCCTGACTCGGCATTGCATAGACAATGAATGGCAGAAGGGAGGAGAGATATGAAGATTTTCACATATTCGCATGCCATTTCTTTTCAATTACACCAATAAAAAACACTAAGGATCAATTACATACATGCAATTTTAAAGTGAGCAATGGCCTGAGATCTAGTGTCAGATGTTAGAAAATTCAAATCAAAAGTATTGTTTAAATTTGGAATTTATTTACTTTTTTGTTTCTTTCTTTCTTTCATTTATTCTTGGTTTGGGTTTTTTTATTTTTATTTTTCCAATTTTTTTCGCTCTTCTTTTTGCTGGAATAAATATTCGGTAAGAAATTTATGTTGCCTTATACCGTGACAACTGTCATTGTGCAAAAAGCGAGAACTCGTTCAAACATTCTCAGAGACATATTGGGAATGATTGAAAGAAGATCTCGCCACTAGGAAAAAAAAACTAGTGGAAAGAAAAGTAAAAGACAAAAAAAAAAAATCAATTTTTTTTTTTATTTTTTTTATTTTACGGCCGCATGAGAAATTCAAGCTAACGTTAGCAAAGATGAAATGTGTTTTGCAAACGACGATACCTTAAAAGATTGAAGGTTTTTTTTTTTCCTTCTCTTTTTCTTAAGCTAAAAAGATATTGATGAAAAAGAAAACTGTTGACCTTTACAAATTAAACTCTTGCACGAGTTGAATGCTAGATCATGTAAAAAATTATAGGAAATAGACATCGGATGTTTTAATTTTAAAAAAATGTTCATATCTCACTAGAAAAAAAAATTAATTAGGAAAAGATAATCAAAAAAATAAGGAGCAAAGGAAATTAAGACAGTTTTTAGTTGCAAATATTTTTATTTTAAAAATTGGACAATTGGAAAGTATAATTTAACATTTTTTAAAATTTCATTATGAAATTTTTAATATAAATTTAATTAATCCACTGTTTGTGTCCTAAAAGTTTAAAAAGCTAGTTCAAAAAAATGCCTTTTTAGAACATAGCAGGAGTGAATGCCACTAACATAGTTCAGATGATAATGAAAAAGATTGGTAGTATATAGAAGAATAAAGGAAAGCATTATCCACATAGAAAGAAGGGGGAAAAAACGAGGTTGCGAGTGAAGAAAAGATATATTTCTCAACTCACTTTGCTTTCGAATGTGTGGTCTTGGCACAATGAGTTATAGTTTCCTCTCTTGGGCCAGGGGCATGTCCTGCACGTTTAGCATATCTCGAACTAGGGCGTTGCTAATAAAATTTTGCTTACATTATTTACACTCGTCGTAAAGTGAATGTAACACTCATCCATCGTCAAACACAGCTGCCTGCAACACCAATGTCGAAACGAATGAGCAGTTTTGATCAGCTCGCGACTGTATCGGGGGAATAAACACACAAACACTTATGTGGTGTATAAATGAATAGAAGTTTGCGTCATGTCACGCACAAAATGTTCCAAGTTTTAAAAGAAAAGGTCTATACTGATTAAAGAGGCGGAAAATAAGCTTTGGATTTAAACTTGTATGTACTAAACGTAAAAATATCATCATACATTTGTTTCGAATATCTCAAACGAGGTCTTGGTCTATTTGTTTGGGACCATGATCTTCAAGTCCGGTTTTATGTTTTTCCTTTGCATTCTCCGCACTTTAAATATCTTTCCTACTTCTTGCTGACTCTAGAATGTGTTTTGATTCCCAATTTTTGGGTTTTTCCTGGTATTTCGGGATTCTTTTCTTTATTTTCTTCTTATTTTTGATCGAGTTATTGATCTGTTGAATTGAGCATGTGTTTTTTTTATTGCTTATTTAATTACGTAATGATTTAATATTCAGCAATAAACTCCCATTGGTCCCATCCTCAATTTGACACAAACGAGCAAATTTCATATTTTTAAAAGAATAATTAATTAGAAAAAATGTCATTTACTGTTAAATTATATATGCTGGTAAAGAAGTTAGTTGCTTCGTTTGGAATCTGAATAAATTGTAAACAACTTTTTTTTTAATACATTCAGTTTTTCTCAAAGGAAATACAATTTTTCTTAATTATGCGCATCTACAGCAGCAAACTTGCATTTCGTTTTCTTTTCTTTGTGTGCAAAGAGTGAAAAAATAAGTAAAGCGCGTTCTAAGCCCATTTTAATTAAAAATACCCATGTTTTTGGAGGGGCAATAAGTCGTTTTCATACTAAACTTTCATGATCGAATGAAATCAGACAACATCTTGCCCCTAGAGAAGCCATCTAATGAAATTCGTCAAATAATAATTTTATCTTCAACAAAAAATGACTGAAAAGATTAAAACTACCGGTAGCTAATAAGATTATTTAATTTCTTATTTTATACTAGTCTCATTTAAATTACATCATTATTTCACTAAAAACCCTTTTGAGAATGGTCATATTTTTTTACGTGGTGGCCGCAGGAGACTTTATACTGGTATATAGAAACTTGTTATGAATAATGTATAAGTGGCGTTCGAGGCATAAGTGAAACTGACTTTGTTCAATCACGCCGCAATGTAAACATTTCAGCGTGCTAACCAACAATTTCAACATCTCAGTTCACGATGTTCAGATTTGCTGTGATGAATAAAACGGGTTTTAAGTAAGATGAAATGTTAAGTTAATGATGAGAATTTTTTTTGCACTAAATGTTATTTTTTCCCTCTTTTTTTCTTTTTTGTGACATTAATTGAAGTTTTTCTCATTTTTCTTTTCCTCGTAGTTTATGCATCTTTTGCATAGTCTTACGCCTGAGAGGCAAGGTTTGAAGTGGTAGTTAGGGCTTTAAATTGATGCTACACTTTATCGAAAGTGAATAAACCATAGCAAAAAATCGCTGAATTCATCAACTCTGGCTGTGGTCTATTTACATGGAAATGTTGTAGCCTTTAGCATCATTTTCTACTTTTATCACTCGCTGACGCTACAACTTGAGTTCAGCATCGTTTCGGTTAAGAATTCTTTATTTTTTGCAATGGGTTTCAATAAATACACCAGACCAGAGTTGAATCCAGGTTTGACACCAATATTTAAAGCAGGTTCACTTTACGTATTATTAAATTAATCAACTAGACCATAAAAGCTTTCCATGACGAATTTATATCGATTTCAGTTTCTAGGTTACATCTAATTTGTAAATGTTCGGTGGCTTATTGGATTGTATCCATTACTTTCCTCCTTATATCTTGTAGAATTATATATCTGTGTAGTGAACACTCGTCATTTTTTACGTCTGGTTAATATTTACTTATTTTAATATTCATTTTATTACTCGTTAAAATCTCAACAACAATCAGCAACGCCGTAAATTGTCAATAAAAATAAGTCGAGCAATTTATTTCCTGCTTACCTTTAAAACATCCGATTTTGGTTTGTATTAGCACAAGACACCTCTGAAGTGCTAAGTGAAAGAATCGTGGCAAAACTGACCGCAAGACAAATATCCAATCAATGAAAACTGATCGAGCTACAACAAAGCGTAAAAGAAGGTCGATCGCGTGACAGAGGTTTGATATTTTAATTTGCACAGCCAATAAGAAATTGAATACTTTTTTCCCTTTCGGTAGCTATAATTAACTGAATTATAATTCAAAAACTTATTATAATTTCGCAAGAAATTGGGATTTGACAGAAAAGTATAATTAATGTTGAAATCGTTATTCGGGTGTAGATAAAATTATTTTAGAATTGAGTATCGTGAAATATTATGGAAAATTATGGAAAAACTGTGTAAAAGTATTCGCATTTCACATACCCTTAGATTGCTTTCTTTTAATGGTAGTGTGCCTGTCTCCGGAAACGGTACGTCCATCAAATGTTAACCGCCTGCCACATACAAAAAGAAATAAGCGTCTTTGTCGTGACAGCACCGGAAACTGCAAGGATGTAGTACAGTTGATGAACTGACTACCATGATCAAAATATTTGGTTTAGAAGAAAAAAGAGTAGTAAATAAGTATTTGTATGCACATATTCATTCAAGCAGTAATAAATCGTTAACTCGTATAGGAATTTTGGGGATAGATTTTGTTTATTGTTGTGCCTGAACAACAGTACCATTTTTTCTGCGTTTGTGGGCATGTGTTAAGATTGATTTGGTATACTTCATTCTCTTTAGGCCACATCACACTTCGAAAGTGTTACAGTGGAAGATGTAAACCTGTCTTTTTTCGTGCAGAGGGTGTCCACAGATGGCAGTTGAATAAGATTGTGCAACCAAGTATAAAATGTTGCAACTTTGCTCATTTTAAATTCTCTTGCAGTGTATTCAATTGCAGTAAACACACTTCTCTTTACTTTTCCAAACCAGTACCAAAAAATCAATACGCACCCAAAGGTCACCTTCTACTACTACTAGGATGCAGTACCATAATGCAAGATTTCCGCAAAATGAAAACATGAATTACTGTTACTGCTCAGTGCTCGGACTTGAGCAGTTGGCGCTGAGTCGCTTTTAAACTAAACTTTAAAAGCGACTAAGCTTTCCAATGTACTTGACCAATGGTTTTCTCCAACTATCAATTTTGTATCAACTATAGATAAGCGCAGACAGTTTCAAATGTCAGACTTCTTTTTAGGCAATAATTTTTTTTAGCCAACAGTTTTTTTTTTAAAGAGAACGATGATTTAGAAAAATGATTTAAAATAATTTTCCCTCAAGTAATTTAATTTAAGAAAAGTTGTATTCCCTAAAGCTCCGAATAAACGCCTCGGCATTTAATCTTTTTCGAGACCCAAGGCAATTTTTTGAGCCAGGCGTTTAATTAGATTAAATTTAAATAAACCAATTTTTGGTGGGATTTTAGGTCCAAAACTGGATTTTTATGCACAAAACTGTACCTTTTAGGCCTAAAAATTTAATTTTATGCACATAACTACTTCTTAGACACTTTTGACGCTAAAATTTGACGTTTTTTGACGAGTATGTTACTTTTGTGACATCATGTGAATGATCCCAGGCGCTTCATTGGCCCTGGCGTTTATTCCATAAACTGCCGACCAGGTATTTTTATTTGAGAATCCCACAGCTGTATCTGACCTTTGGATAGTTTTAATCCATGGTTTAAAATGTAATCCCTTCAGAAAAATTCTCGGTTGGTGCTTGGCTCCAGAGATATTTCAAACCGCAGTGGAGAATTCTAATTAACAAGTTAGGGCATGCCACTGCTCAACGTTGAGCAACTTTACATGATCACTTCAAATCTCCCTTAATGTGTGGTGCTTTTGATTTTTATTTGGAAGACAATTTGAACGAGCATTCAGACTAAACGATGCTTTCTTTAGATTTATTATAAGTCGTTTCGATCTGAATCAATCTCAATTCTGTTTTAAAGCTTCTGCTGCTGTAAGCAATTGAAATTGAGATCAAGGATTTTCCGTACAATCCGTAGTGTCGTTCTGCTTTGTTTAAGTTGTAATTACACTGAATGCGATGCGAGGCGATGGTAATTCTCTTAGGGATTTTTATCTCCATTGGTTTAACATGTAGATGGAGATGTGGAGGGTTAATGAAGCTAATAAAATGAATGTTAAAATGCAAATTTAAATCATTTAAGCAAATATATATATACGTATATATACATATATACATTATGATAATAAAAATTTACTAACGTAATAATTACTAATTAAAAATCACTGCGTTTGCCGTTTAATGTGTGCCAAGGATTTACGAGGTGTTTTCGAACTCGCATAAGGTACTCGCAAGAAGCCTCAATACTTTTTGCTTGAAGTTCTACTGTGTTACATTTTTTTATATTATTTTATTTAATATATTTGTATAAATACTTTAGTGATTTTTTTGGAGCTTAAGGCCAATTCATTTTCAGGAGATGTGGACGATTAATGTTATAACATTTTGCTTTAGAAAAGGTTTGAAGGGAAACTTGACAATAAAATCTCATTACTTCATGGCTACAACGCATTGGGAAAAGTTGATTCCAACACTTGTGTTTTTGACACGAACATTTTGCCTTTCTATTTCATTTCCACGAGAAAGTAAATTAACAATGCTAAGCAATGTTTTAAACATAAAGTCCCTATTGTGAATTTGTGATGGATTTAACTCATCAAATCTGGATGAATTAAAGTTAATCCTATCAGAATAGTGACTATTTAATTATTCCTTTCCATCTTTTCTTGTCATCACTATTTACACATACTTCAGCACAATGTTTAGAAAACAAGGGATTTCCTAGAGTGCTTTGCCTTTCTATCAAACAAAAATGGAGCTTTCTTAACCGCCTGTGTTTGCATAATGAAATAAAAATGGAAATGTTCTGTCTTAGTTAATAATATAGCACACAGTCAGAATAAACTGGAAAAGGCGGACCTAACAGCTTGGGTGTTTAAAAAGTAATAACTAATAAGTAATTGAAAAATATTGTTATAGACAACTACAACGAAATTGTCTTTGGGAAATTAAATCTTGATTTCGACATGTAGTTTAATGTTGTTATTCACTATAATCTTTTACGACCTTACATTATGTGACTCGAGATAACGTTGCTCTATCACATCCTTTTCAAGTGCCAACTTAGGTCCAGCGCAAATATAAATCTAATATTATTTTTAACCTATACATGACAATAGACCTCTTAGGGCTTATAAAAATTTGCTATTATATAATAACAGAATCAAGGAGTTACTGCATGCGCCACTCTTTCATCTTGAAAATGTGGGACTTTTCTCTGGAGGCTTTTGGTTTGATGAGCCTCACGTTGCCCTTGATGTTGCGTTTTATAACAAACGAGAATAGCGCAGGAGAGCGAAACAGAGCATCAAGAAAAGGAGAAGGGTGCTCACGGGAAGAGCATGGAAGTTCTCTAGCCATATAGGACCATTGAGGATGTCCTAAAGAGCTTCCGGTCCATCAAACGTGGAGAGAAAGAACATGACATATCAGTTCTGACATAGTTGTAAGCCTAATGTCTTTTTTACATTATTATTGTTAGTGGATCAAGTGAATAGAAACACTCTTTCTTGTATAATATAAAAATGACACTCGTGACGATACAGTCCTGGTAAAAGAAAGATTTCTTGCAAAATCTTTACTATAACAGCTGCTTTGTGTGCAAGAATGAGGAAATGCAAAAATGTTTTGCATGTGATATAGAATTTTTTTTTTAATAATAAATAAAACAAAAAACTTACCACATCTTTGCAACATTGCAACATTCTTCCGTCTTGTTTACCTTTAAAAAGAAAAAAAAGAAGAAGAATGAATCAATAAATCCCTTAACCAGCAAAAATTTAGCGTAAACTAAAGGGCGAACAGTGATCTAGTGCGTAACACAAATTCATGCATCGAAAGAGCAAGTCTCATGATATATTGCCTCTTATTCCCCTTGCATGAACATTATACAAATGACCAGTTCTTTCCAAGTGATCGCTTGCGAAGATAGCATTTCCTTCTGACGTCATATGCCCAAGCTCTCACGAGTACAAAAAAAATACAATTGCATGCCGTATATACACAACTAGTTATCAGATTGTCTGCTCGCAATCCACAAAAGCTCAGTTCCATTTTCTATAGAACCAAACTTTAATGCCAATTTCTAGCCTCCAAACCACCCATAGGAAAGAGGCTAAGTGGTCAACATCCATGAAACTCAAGTGCAGTCAACACTAAGTTGAAGTGAAAAACGGATACAGAAGGGGGAAAAAAGAAAATAAAAATGAAACTCCATTTACAAAATAATTTTCGAAATTATATTTAAGTGAACGTGTTACTTTTTTTTGTTTCCAATTGCTCTATTTTTACGTCTGGCGCTGACATGCTCCATGATTGATAATACATTTAAAACCTTTTGAAAGAGAAACCCATTTTAACTTAATTTTCTCTCAATTTTAGAAGGAAAAAAAAAGAGAATTAACATTCTAGGAATCTATGGGAACAAACACAGATGAAAGCTATAATAAAGCAAACGTGGAGACAATAACAAACTTCTCTTGAGATACTACAGGGTTTATTCTAATGACTATCAAACTTTAATGTGGTGTTTTGAACCTGCTATTGCGAGACAGTCAAATTACAAATCTTCAATTTGTGTGCTCCTACACAAAACTAATCTCGAATCAACTGAGAGCTTGTAAACTAAACTTGTTCTCGAGGGGCTCAACTTGAGGGTTACATGGAATTGGTTACACCCAACAGCTTTCTGTTTTTTCCTCTCTTTCTGACCAGGTTTTACGATACGCCCTCTTCTTGTATTGACAACCTCTTCGCCACTTGATGGCCTCAGTTACAGATTTAAACAGGCAGAGCTTTACTCGCCTGCAGTATCATATCTCGATATGTATTTTCCTGTCACAAAACGTTTACATTTACTTAACGAAAAGATAAAAAGCGGTTTAAAATTTCATTAAACGAAAATATAATGACAAAACGTCCGCTTATTTTTGTGAGAGTAATATTAACGTGCAACAAGATTGAACGCAAATCTTAAACTGATTTATTCATCCAAATCACAAATCGAGCCAGTCCTTGCCTAAATATACAAACAATCAAGTTAGCACAAGAACAGTCCGGTTGATTCTAAACCTTTTCTTCCGGTTGGTTGGTACATGAAGCTCATATACATACACTAGCATGGAAAATTCGAGATACCGCAAACATTGTATTGCTGGAGGTCAAAGAGTGAGCTGGTGTCCCTAATGAGCTACCATAAACCTCTGCACATACGGTACTTGAAATATTGTTAGCTTCAGCTGAGTAATCAAAAACAAACAGCCGATGGGCAAAAAGAGCATCTTGTGGGTTACTCGCTTTCTTCTTTTCCTTAATGTTGCCCCTTCATCTGTATGCAGCGACGCTTCAAGTAGTTACACAACAAACATTAGCATAAAAACAACTCGCTTCAGAGTTCAAAAGGGACCAGCACAAAAGTTGGGTAACTTGGAATTGTCAATAAATCGGTGAGGAGATGTTTTACTAAAAGTTTGCTTAATTTCTGTGTTTTGTTCGTGCTTTGAATTTCAAATGGGGTACCGGGGATCATTGTATCATAATGAGTGCAATGGTAAGGTAATTAGGGAGTAAATGATAGTCATTAGGGAGTGAGTGACATATTTTAAATCAAAATTACACGTTGCGTTAAAATTCAATATGCACAGTATTTCAATAACACACGTAGCTTCATCAATGTCAAAGTGATTATATATTTTTTTGTCTTTTTCTTTTTTATGTATGCATTTATACGGTTTGTAGTATAGCACTAAGTCAATTTACATTCTATTGTGATTTTCGGATATGAGCTAAATAAACCATATTACGTTCAATTGAATTTTTTTCATGATGAAGATGTAGCCAATTTTTCTTGACAGAGTCACGTCATCCTTAACGGAATCTTGCCAGTAATGCCGAGTCTAAGAGCAATCTGTTGTCATGGTTACTTTTAATCATCTGTTTCTTTCGCACATAACGCTTAGAACCAAACAAGAAAAAAAGCAACAACAAAAACAAGACCGATGTTCTTTTTTTTATACATGAACGGTTGATTTTTAAGTTTTAAGCGTGCTCAATTTAATCGTTTGAAATCATGTTTAATTTAATGGGTTTAACCACATTTAATCTTCTCTTCATTTCCAAACATGCATCCGTCTCTCTTCTGTTTCTTCAATTTTTATTTAATTAATTGGTGGCGAGCAACAGGCAATTTTGTCATATCAGTATATTTGCAATTTTCAAAGATGATGCCGGAAGAAAAGATCAATACAGTAGGAAAAAAAATTAATTATGTAAATTAAAACAAAACCAAAGATTGGAACTTAATCTATTACTCAATTAAGGTAATCATGCAGAAATAAGCTAATTAGATTAATTCTTTGTCAATATGCAGTGTTGTTTTATTCTGCTTTTATACATTTGTTTATTTAACTAAAACAACCTTGCAATACGTGAATCCAAAAATCGAATCTGAGTATGTAAACACTAAAATCAATATAAACGGTTCATTTATTTTATGCACAGGAAATGGAAATTTGCAAAATCATACATATTCTTTACTTTAGCTTAACGATTACACGTACAGTAATTACAATCAATCATGCAATCACATGACTGTCAGAGAAAGGACCAAGTTATTGATTGAATACCGAGTTCAGCATCAAATAAACGCAATTATGATCGCTTGGTTACTATTTCTAGAGTTACTTTGTAACTTCGTTACTGCCGTAACAGTAATAAGGCACTAACAGTTGGGTTCACACTAGCATGCTAGTTTGAACACAACCCCAACATTAGGATTTAAAAGAATATTGTGAATTGTATCAATGATTGTCTAAACATTGATCCAACCATTAGATGTTATTTATTACTCGTTTATAATTAATAGTCAAGGAGGTTGTTGCTGTCTATGTGCTCAATCTTGTGACATCTCGGCGTCGCAAAAGGAACATCAAATAATCGTAATGTCACGTAATGTTTACCAACTGTTTCTCAATAAATTTCCAATATGACAGTTGAAAAATGGTTGCGGTTGCTTTGCAACTGTAAAAGCTGTTGATTAAACACATTGATCAATCGCACTTTAAAATTAATAAATGTAAATTTTATAATTTATATTGTAAGTACGGCAAATTCTATTATTTTCCAGCTGTTGACAGTAAAGCGTTTGGCCAACGCTACAATACAAATAAGTTTTGAAACTGAAACTTCATCCTGCAACATAAGCTAAAAGTTTTTTTGTAATGTTCGCTTGTAGAAATGTCTCATAACTTGACATCACAAATAAATAGATAAATAAATAACGGCAAGGTAACGACCGTTTAACACACGGCATCCCGGCATGACAGTATAGTATTTTCACTAGTGATTGGTCAAGAACTTGTGCCTCATATACAGACAGCTGTGATGCCTGGTTTGTCTGATCGTGTCTTGTGGTGTTATTTTAACGTGGCTCGAGCAATGAATAAAGCAACACAAGTACAAATGGAGAATTTAACAGATTTCACTTTTCTTCAGTTGTAGAATTTGCAATTAATTCCTACAAGATTGAATGTAGTACGAACACAACACAACGCAAGTATATTTTTTTCCTGTGGCGTGTCTAACAAGAAAAAGAATCTAGAGTAAAAAAGGAAGCAACTCTTTAGCTTACTTAACTCTAAATGACGGCAACCGCAATTTATACTGTCGTATTGGCCTTAATGCTTTTCTTGCTGCTGGATGCTGAACGTCTATGCGACTTTGTTTCGTCTAAAAGCATTTTCACGATCGTAAAAGCTGTCGTGCCCTCACCTAATTTATTCAAAACTAGGCTTAAAGTCGGCTTTCACCTTGGTGCGTATCCAGTTTGTTTAAAATTAAATAAAGATTGCTTTGCTGATGACACGTTTAACTTCATAAACAGGTGTACGAATTTGTGGTGTAATAATTAAGGCAGGAATGGGTACAACTAGTTAAAATTAGATGTAACACGGATGCTTTATTGAATTCTTTTACAGAAATATTACTAGAACAAACTAGCTACAATTGATTTACGTTGAATCTCGGTGGTCTCTGGTTTCTCCTGACAAATGACGGTCCTTGGTCCTTTGTTTGGACGCGATTGCTTGAAAGCAATTTATCGCTATAAAGTGTTTGGTGTCTAGGGTTTGTTAAATATTATTACGCCCAATTGGAATTTGCAATAGAGCGTATATTTAACATCTATTTTGTAGTCGTGCTTGTGTTACCGTTTTGCTGGCCGGAAACATTGTGGTTGAGGACGCTTGTGGAAGGTTAACGGTTCATGATCAATTATATTCTGCCCAAGAATCGGCTTCTAGCCGATACACCACAGGGAAGAACAATCTGAGCACTAGTGCACGAGTTTTGGCCAGGGCTGAATATGGGATACGGGCAGGCCATAAAACAATGTAATCAGCAGGCGGTCTGAGGTTTCAGGTACATCAACTCAATTCAAGAGCCTTTTAGTTTTGCACCTAGCCTCTACAGACGTTTGTAGAATTCAACATTTGGTCAAGTAGCATTAGTCTTTGTTCTTGCTGCTTTTTCTTGCTTGGTTTCTGTTCCAGAGCATTTTATAGAAGAGGGTTTGAACTCGGGCCTATTCGTCGAAACATGGTAATTTCAATTTTTTTGTTGAAAATGTTCAATGTTTTATTGTTTTATTTTTGAGTGCAGAACTGCAATTTTTGAGTGGAACACTGCAGCTTTTAAATGCAAAATAGGTACTGGTAATTTATTCTTAATAACGAATTTTAATACAATGTTTTGCGTGTAAAATTGCATTTTTTGATCACAAAATTGCAATTTATGAGTTCCAAATCACATTTTTTGAATGCAAAATCACACTTTTTGAGTGCGTACAGGAGTTACGCAACGTCGTACTGACGTTAAGTAACGTCGACATTACGTTAGCGGGGCGTCGGCGAAAAGGCTATGTGCACGGGGAACTTAAGGTCGACGAAATGGCTAGTCAATTACATTATTCACACTTAGGAATTTTGGTCGACAAGTTGATGAAACGGAGTCGACGAAATGGGCGGACCTCGAGGGATCACATCAAGTCTGTATGGGCTAATTCTTGGACATAATGATCAATTTTGTATGCACCCTTTTGCCTTGTGCGTTTGGAATAACCCATTCTTTTTGGAAAATGGAAATACAGTGTACATGCATACAGCATGTAGAAACTTGAAATTTAAATCAAAAGTGGAGAGTTGTGATACAAACAAATGCTGTAACTTATGGGGCAATTGATAAACAAACATAAAATTTATTGCAAAAAAATGAAAATAGAGATGCGACACAATGATAAGTGCACTACGGTCAAACTGCAGTAACTAGCAAAATAGTTTATAAAATGAACTTCTATGAATAGATGATGATAAATAGTTGATATTTAAGACTAAAACTGTAAAAGCAGATTTTGTATTTATCGGTTTTTAAACATACAACATGGTTCAGAACTCGTGGACCCTAAAACTCAGGAAATATGTGGTTTTATTGTAATTAAACATTTCCGAAAACAATTTCTGTAATAATTAGGCACTCCCAATGTGATTTTCACAATATTTTGGAGCTTGGGATTCATTTTGAGCATTAAAACATGACTGTAATGGAAAAGTTGCACATTTATCATCATCCATTCATAGAAGTTCATTTTACAAACTATTTTGCTTGTTATTGCAGTTTGACTGTAGTGCATTTATCATTTAGTCGCGCCTCTATTTTCATTTTTTTGCAATAAATTTTATGTTTGTTTAACAATTGCCCCATAAGTTTCAGTATTTATTTATATCACAATTCTACTCTTTTGATTTAAATTTCAAGTTTCTACATGCATACATTGCAGAGAAATGATGAAAAAATGGGGTAAACTTATCATTTTGTCGTGGACTATTTATCATCACCAAGATAATCTTAGTGAGGACACGTTGAGGTCACAATAAACCAAAGTAAATAGGGTGAAAGGAAAGAAGTTTTGAAGTATTGGATTGAAATGAAATGAAATGATTGTTGTTTGTTTTTGTACGAGTTGGTAGTAGTTGGTACATTTCAATTTCATTTTATTTTAGTGCATAAAAAATTATTGGTACTACAAGTATTGCATACAAGACAAAATTGTATTGATGAAATTTTGGACGAAGTCTATTGTTACTTTTTCCGCTCAGATACAAACAAGACCATTATTTTCTAAAAAAAAAAAAAAAATTTTTTTAAAACAATTGAAAAACAATACAGAAAACAATGAGTAAGTTGTTGTGATGTAATATGAGAGGAAACATCCGTCACGGTCAAGTTCCACGTGAACTGAGAAACACCTCGTCATAGAGATAAAAAATGTAATTTTCTACTAGCCAAATAGATAAAAGAAGCATTTATAAAATTAGCCAACGATTTTGTGACATTTTATAAATGAATTTTTACTCCGTAAACATTTTGAGAGAGCGCAGTTTCTTGTATTTCTCCATCAAAATCATATCTACAATTTTATTGAAAGCTGTCTCTGGAAAATAAAATGTTTTCATATGCAATTTGAATTGCACAAACATTACTTTTGGACTTGCACTGTCTAATGTCATTAACAGAAACTGTAATAACGCGAATGGTTTGTCCATTTTTATTACTTATATAATAATATAATAATATTAAAATGTTACAATCTCGTTAAATTTGCACTTATACGAGTGGCTGGGTTTATATACTGTATTAATGCAAATTGTTGTTTTCTCTGCTATACATTGATTCTTTTCGGCATTTTATTCAATGAATTGGGGATGGATCAATTTTCAGATTAAAACTGGATTTTTACCAAACTTTTTCTTTCTCTTTTCTAGCAAATTGAATCCCGTTTTCTATTCCTACAAATGTGGTCGCATTTCCATAAGTTAATTGCTTCTCCTCTTCACTTTTCAGATTAGGGTCTTTGTGTGTAACGCAAAGTGAAATACCTTATCACATCAAAGATGTAAGCTATGCTAAAACTAGAAAGATGGGTTTCTGATTACTCCAAACTGAAAAATAAAGGAATTTAAAAGGACTGAGGGAAAATATTCCTGTAATAAGTCTGAAAATAATATTTTCTAAACGCGGCAAAGAAAAGGTGTCAAGATTTCAGAATTGGATTTTTGTTTTTATCTTTTTAAACGCCTTTAGAAAGGAGAAAAAACAACTCTTTCGAGAAAAAAAAATCGATTGGTAATGTGGAAATGGAAGCACATTAGCTGCAGGTTTTTTTTCTTCTTTTATTTTCCATTTTCCAATTTGTTTTATCGCACTAAACCGTTTATTAGAAGATTGGATTTTAGAATTTTATTATATTGATATACACCATGTTTAGTGTTTACTACACTATCGAGTTTAATATAATTTTTTTTATGGTTGCCGTGCATAGCTACTGAAACATTCTACTGTATGATGAAATCACATTACATGCTTTATGATATTCAGATAGGAATAATGAATTATGGTAGCATTATTAATGTTTCTCTTGAGGTTGGTCAACCTCTGCTGAAACAATCAAACACAACTCGAGGAAAAAATTATTCAATTTATCAAAATAAAATTTCAAATAATCGTCCTCAATTATATGATGGCATTGTGTGTAATTGTAAATCGATAGTCAAACTAGAAACGTTAGAAAACCCTAGAGTGACATTAAGCGAAAACGGAAGAAGACCATTTCAATTCAGGACTGCCAATAAACTAGACGAATAACATAAAGTAGAAGTGACCGCTTCTCAGAGTCTTTTTTTTTATTTTTTATTTTTTTACCCCAACACTATAAAGTTTATTTAGTTTTACGCACTTTTTACAGTTCAAAAGGGACAATGTTAAAATTGCACATATTAGTCAGGATAAACTTCAATCTTTGAGACGATAAATGACAGCCGGTGCACATCTTTGAATGTCATCACACGTTAATTAAGAAAAACAGGAGAAGTCAAACGTGACATATGCCGATCTGACCTTTTTCTTTATTGCAGTGCAACCAATTAAGCAAAGCAAGAATGACAAATAAGTTTTTGTTTTCTTCTACTTTCAATCCTCTCTTCATCCAGCTCACATTTAAACCACTCTTGCATTTCGATCAGGACAAGTTGCCACCGACTGCCTCTTAGCAACTACATAGCGATGGCATCTGGAGACAGTTACGTTACCATGGCAACAACGTAGAAGCTATGCAGAAATGAAGCTCCAAAATGGAGCCAACCATAGCCAATACTTATCTCCATTAAAGTTGAAAGACAGTAAACACTTTAATTAAGTACATCCTTGCCCTTCACTGGCCGTGATTACTTCCGAGCTGTAAATTTAAGTGGTTTCAAATGTTTCCAGTCAATTTTTAAGACACTTAGGTTCCATTTGATTACAATTTGAACTGGTTAGCTGTTCAGAAGTAATGAAATAAAAAAAAATTCTCAGATTCTGTTACACTAAAATACCCTGATTGATGATTTAGAATTTAGTTGTATAGGAATTGTGGAACTAAGGTTACTGATGAATGTGTTGTGACGTTTCTGTGGCTTTCTTTTGCAAGCCCTGGCGGATGTGATGTAACAAAACAACGCTGCATAAGGTTCATTCCAAAGCTCCTGTGTTAGGCGTTTTAGTGGGATTTGTTTTACAGACTTAGTGTGGTTATTAAATAATATAACCTAAGCCAACAGACCCAAAACTTGAAACTACTTTTGCATTAAAAGCAGGGCCGTTTTATCCATTAGAGCCTACAATATTTCACTTGAAAAAATTAATACACAGACAATAAAAATTGAATGAAAAATCCAAAATAAGATAAACAGGCCTCTAGAAATAAAAGTGCCTAGGCCGACAAAGATCTTAAAAAGGCCCTGATTATCGGTGTACATCTTTGGGTGCAGCTCTCTTCCTGAATAGGAAAATTTTTTTTTAGTTTCTTATAATTCACTGAAAATTTGGGACTTTGTTTGCACCATGTATGTCTTGAAATTTTTTGGAGTGTTTTGTTATTCATTCATTTTTTCCACATTGAAATTTTTGCTCTTTAGAAATCCCAGCATAACTTTAAGTTGGCTTCTCCCAATTTTATAAACGCGCTTCTACTTACAGTCTGCGCCCGGTAAATTGGGGCTAAATTCGAACTGCGCATCCCATTCTGCGCAGACAATTTTTCGAATTCCAGTTCTAATTTAGCCTAATGTTAAGCCTAAAAATGTGAAATAATGTAAATAAACGACAATATACCGGTAATTTATGGCATGGTACTGAAATATTGTTGTTTTCTTTTATTTGTTTAGCATTATTTGACTGAATATTACGCTTAATCTTGGTAAATATAAACTGGAATTCGAAAATCGTCTGCGCAGAATGAGATGCGCAGTTCGAATTTAGCCCCAATTTACCGAGCGCAGACTATAGTACTTTCCAGCTTTTACCAGCAGATGTTGTTTAACACTGCCGCCAGAGTGCGCTACTATCGCAAATTTTTGGTGATGGCCGTGATGGCGCCGAAAATGACAAAAATAAGTACTTTTTCTTTAGAAAAGTAACAGGCAAAATATATGGGTAGATAGGGGATCAAATTTTGAATGGGGTGAGATTACAGTTTGCGCCCGGTATCTTGATGCTAAATTCAAACTGCGCATCCCATTCTTCTTCCAGTTCATATTTAGCAATATTAAGCTTAATATTTGGTCAAATAATGCTAAACAAATGAAAGAAATCAACAATATTTTAGTACCTTGCCATAAATTACCAGTATATTTTTGTTTATTTACATTATTTTGCATTTTTAGGTCTAATATTAGGCTAAATTAAGACTGGAATTAGAAAATAGTCTGTGCAGAATGGGATGCGCAGTTTGAATTTAGCATCAAGATACCGGGCACAAACTGTAGTTTCAGAATTTATTCACAAGTTTAACATATTGAACAAAATGGATTTAGATTGAAGTGGTTAATCTGGCATCCATTAAAGTTTCGGCTGTGGACAGGTGTCGCCACGAGTGTCACCACATATGTGTTAACAACAGCAGCGCCAATTGTGACAACTTCAAGAAATATATTAAAGCGCTTTTGCTTCAACCCTTTTAGATTTAATTATTGTGCACCCAAATAGGTATGCTGTGGAAACCAAAATGTTGTCTTCGACCTTTGCCCCTGTGAGGGTTAAATGTGTAACAGTTGCTGCAGAAACGAAACTAAGGTAAAACTGGAGAGACACCAGAACGAATACTCTAAAATACACTTGCAAATTGGATTAAACTTTTCAAACACGCCTTGTTTAATCTATTTACTTAAACCGGTTATTTCCATTGTCTTGTTTGACTGTAACGAATGCAAACAAAAATGAACCTAAACCCACTAGTTTGAATTCAATGCAGCTAACCCAAACTTAATGAACCTAATTGGTTGTAATGACATCAAAGTTTGTAAAAATTTATGTAAAAACAAAGGTTGAATAATGCCAATGTGAAGTTTTAGCGCAAGATCTGTACAAGAGTTGAGTTGTCGTCAATTAACATTTTCTGCAACATTTAGTTTGGACATATTTGGGCCCTACGATTCTTAAGTCGCTATCGATCGTTCTTAAGATGTCGACCCGAATAATGGTGCATCAAAAATGTCAAGTAAATATTTAAAAATTATCTGTGGCCATCTGCATGAGTTACAACTTGCAATAATTGACAAAATTTCTTTTAACTAAACTAAAAATTTTGAAAGCAGATTTTAAGACATCAACCGTTAGCTGCTATTTTAGCGAGAAATGGGCCGGAAATTGCGCGCATCGCATAGCAAATATCGAGATACAGCTGGTCAGGACCGGCTCAGACGTCGGTTTTTTCGGCCCCAGACCGAAGCTCGACCCTCAAAGGAGCCCACACTTTCAAATTGCTAAGAAAATTGATAATTGCTATGACAAATATTTTGGGCCTTACTAATAACTTTTTCTCGAGGCTCCACAAAACCTCCAGCCGACCCTGCAACTGGTGACAATAATTCTAACAATAATTAAAATGTAAACTTTAACATGCTCACATTCTGACAGGATTGAAATGAATAATAAAATTAATTTAAGTAGTAATTGCAGTTGACCTTTTTCAAGAAGTCTTCCGACAACACAATTCGTGGTTTCCTAATCAAATATGCCCTACAGTTTCAAACTGGCGCTGAAAGAGATGCACGAATGAGTATTTTAAGTGAACGTTATGAGATTGACTCGAAATGAAACCATCGTTTTGAGAAAAATTGATCTGAATTCTTTATTTATACAGTAGGTTAATTTTATTTGCTTGTTATTTTTACTACTACTATTAACTGACAAATTATAAAGAAAATAAATTCATTTCAGTTATTTTCTCTTTAATTATACTTTTATTTTCTATCATTAACACCGATAGGATATAATATCAAAGTTGGCAATGTCTCTACATTGCTAATTACACTCGGGAATCCAAGCCTCCCATGCTGAGTCTATGACGCCAGTCTAATTGGCCTCCAAATTAACACAAAGTCACAATTCACAGCTTAACTACTGTCCTCTGTGCTGCAGTTTAATTGAAATGGTCAAGAGACGGTACTGAATCACTAACTTTCTTTATCCGACTCTCTATCAATTAATATACATCAAGTAAATGGAGCATCGCGCACTATTTTACTCCGCTTTCTCTCATCCACATTATAGAAGCAAACATTTTCTAAATACCGTTAATCAATATTTACATCTAAGTTAAATGCAAATCATTTTGCCACACAAAAAAATAGATAACTAATGCCAATAAATTAGCTTTTGGCTGCTGATAAGCATGTTTGTATCTTTATTTTTATTTATTTTTTTTTTGAATCAAGAAACTAAACTTTTCGACCTTATCAGTTATCATCAAGTTGACAGGTTTCATCTTCGACCTTTTTACGTCTCAGCAGTTAGCAAGCCGTGCGTGGAAAGCTTATTAAAGAGACCTGCTCCTTTTAAGTTGCATTTTTTTGTTCTTTTAAGCATTTGGGTAATCTTTGTGTGCATTATGTATTATTCACCGCTTGTTGCCGACAGAAGTCAGCTATGCAAAAAAAGAAATCAACTGATGACGGTCGGAAAGCTTATTTTTTTAAAAAAAATGGGAATAAAAACGAAAACTGAAAGGAAAAAATACCCAATAACTTTGCTTTTAATACCAGATCTTGCAATCTGATTAAGCATTGTAATTATTTTTTATTACATATATTTTTTTAACGAGGCAAACAGCACCATCACATCACGTACTGGCTTTATACTTGTATTTTTAAAACAAGTAGTTTTTAGATTTAATCAACGAAAAGCCTCTTTTCCCATCTTTTTTCTTTCACCCACAAACACCCTTATGGCGATGAAATTGAAGCCCCGGACCTAGCTAGCATCATCGATCGTTTACTATGACGTAATTGTGATGTAACACTGACGTAAGATGAGTTCAGTGGGGCAGATGCGTGCGCACAAATGCGATCAGAGCTCAGTGCTAAAAATAGAAGGGCCATCAGGGCACAACCAATGGGCCACTGAACTCTTTGATTCCAAAAATATGTAAACATCTGGATAGATTGCAAGATTTAATTACACATGGTAGATAAATATAGATAGACGGTTTTTGTATTTTAAAGTGCAATCTAGACCTCAGCTCAGTACATAATAAATAAAATCAGCAAATTCATCATATTTATTAGATTATTCTAGTCTTTTTCCTATCTTTTTTAACGTTGATATCATATTTAGGCTACATGAAAAGAGCTTTAAGTCATACGGCAAATGTAAAACCAGGTGAAGATTGAGAATTTCAATTGGCACCCGTGTCACATTTCATAAACCTATGAGAAAAGGAACTAAGAATAGCGTGATACTTCATTCAAATCACGTCATTCAATGATGCTCGCTATGCTACCGTCACTAAGACATTGACTCTCTTTTCAGATTGTAGAGGATTGTCATAGCTTTACTACCGTATTGCAAACCGTTTCAGTGAAATTAAAAGTAATACAATAAAACAATAATTTCATACAAATTGCACGCAGAAAACGCCCAAAGAAAAGTAAGCCAAAAAATCCTTTCTTATTAATTCTGTTGAACGTGCAGGTTCAACCTTAATACTAAATAAACAATGGCAAGAAAGTAGGAGGAAAAGAAACCTTTCGGGCATGTGTCTCGGCTTGAATAGAACAGAAGGAACACAGCGATCGGATCCAATATTGAATGTTTTATCAGAACATTGTTTAGAGAAGCAAATTCTATTTATACGACATCTATCCTTGTTACAAAATAAATGACGTCGAAAACTTTAGCATAAAAAATTTGTTTACGAGCGTTGTAGTCCTCACTTGAGCCGCACGGATCTCTCTTTTTTTGCAGTGAAATCATATTGTTGTTAAATATCTTGCATTTTTGGCCAACCATTAAGATAGGTTCGCACTTGTGTTCACACTAGACGCAACGCAAAGAAACGCAAGGAAAAGTAGTGACATGCAACACTATAGTCTGTTCACGCATAAACGCGTGTGTGAACAGACTTAAAATAATAAATATCGCGTCCGGCCAATCCCACCAAAGCAAATGTGACGCAACCAGCTTGCGTTGCATCTGTTTTCTTGCGTTGCGTCTAGTGTGAACCTATCTTTACGGAGTTAAAGAAATTAGTACATGAAACTGTACTATATTCTACGCTGTAGTTATATGTCTAATTGACGTGGTTAACTGATCGTGTTTATAAAGTGTTTTGGAAGTTTAACAGGTTCATCTTTAATAATTGCAAAAGAAAACACGTTGCAATTTCCTTGCAGCATTTATCAAAAAGTAATAAATAAACTAATTAAAATTAATGGCATAACTATTAATAACGCTGAATTACAGGAATACATCTGGCGGTAAACAGCTGGGGATGGAAAAAAAAAGTGCAGTGGAAAAAAAAATTCATTTATAAATCCACTTGAGTGTAAATTCTTTGATATATTTCTGTATTGTGCAACAAGAAGAAAAAAAACTATTACCCATCACGTGTGGTGTTTATTTCCGTCGTTGCCAAAATAAAATGGACAACACAAAACTGTGGTGTTTGTGTGTGACAGTGGAAAATTGCCCTAAAATACAATAGTCTCGGTCTGAAGCAACAGCAGTACAACCAAATCAATAAACTGGTGCACCACAGCATCCGAATATAGAAGAAGGAGGAAAATCAAAGCTAACAAAACAGGAAGACTCAAAGACACAGAAAGAAAAATTTAAAAAGAAAAAAAAGGGGAAAAAAATATATTGAAACATGAGTTGAAACTTAAATGACTTTTAGCACTTTTCTTTTGTGTTCATTTTTTCCAATGTTTTAACTCTTAACTTCTATTTTCTACTGTGCTGTTATTGCGAATAAATTTTGTGATAATTTCTGTGATGTCCTTATACAGTATATTAAGTTATTGCTATTGCTTGGTTCGTTGTAGAGTGGATGCTTGTAATTCTTATGCCTTAATGCGATGACCCTTTATGGCTTGACTTCTGCTTTAAGTGAAGTGGTAAGTTTACACGTGTGGTAACCTTGAATTTATGTAACTAAATAAATTCGAGTGTGCACAGTATTTCTCCCCTTTTTCCTCTGTCTAGCCCCGAGATATTACAAGTGGCACACGCCAACTGTAATATCTCGCACCCTCCCCTCCAGACAGAGTTGGCCAGGCAATAAGCGGGGCCTTGTGCGAACGGGCTTGATTTCGATTATGGTTACGTTTTTGTTACGTTTAGGTCATGTTTTGGGCACGAAACCAGCACGGCGTGGGGTCTTCCAAGCGCGGGGCCTTGTGCAGGCGCACCGTTCGCACCGCTGTCCGGCCGGCTGTACCTCCAGAGGTTACGCCCTGGATGGAGCTATCTATTCAATGTAGCATTGCATTGCATCTGTTACTAATTGTTATAATAGGCTTAATGACATTGTGCGTAGGCTATGGAGCAGATTTCGGGCCTATGCCAATGCCATTATAGTCACTTTTGACACCACATCTTGACTAGCACGACCGCTCACTACTCCTGTTCCAACAGAGTATTGATCTGTGCTTCAAGATCCATCATTAGTCCTTGCTGTATTTGTATATCATACAAATATAGTTTTTTACTTGTTAACTGCGGTTATTAAGTCTTCTTGTCTAATTTAGCAGCATTCACTTTGGAATCCGCTCCAAAGTGAATTCACTCATCATTCCCTTTGTTCCACTCTGCAGGACCACCGTGAGCTGCTCCGGAGCCCCGCAGAAGCGCCAAAGGAAGTTGTGAGTTTGGAGTTGGTGCACTCGCTTTTTGTGTATTTTCCTTACACCTAACCCTCGATATACGGCTTAGATACGTTCCGGAAAAGTTGGCTGTAAAGCAAAATGCTGTATAACGCAATTCCCCCTGATTCGTTATGGAATTTCCCGATTAGGCCGCAAATCGAAATTTAGCCATAATGGCACAAGGCCGTTATAGCGAAATGCCGTATACAGAGGCGCCGTACAACGCGGGTTAGGTGTATTATTCATTTAGTCCATTATTCATTATGCATTCGCCATCTAATAAATTATCTTGTTAGTTTTTATTATATAACCAGTGTTCAGTTATTTAGTTAACCCTAGACTTAACTTAACGCCCGAAGAGTACAAGGTATAAGCCCTTTTGGCATCTCGACGGTGAGATTTAATGTAAATAACCCGGATCACCGCACACGAACAACACAACCAGTTTTGACCCAATTTATGTTTGTAGCAATTAGACTAACACTCAAACACTGTCCCAAGAGAGCCATTCAAAGTAGATAACAATACCCAACTTTTGTGTGGTCCAACTTTTGTATAAGAATATCAAGCACGTTCTCATTTATAAACACTTGACCTCTTTTTGGAGTTAAACCAACTGTTTTTGGGCTCATTCCAACCAAAACAATAAGAAATGATTTAAATCCTCTGGCAGTTGAAAACATGTGCCTGTGCTTATCTGTTGCCTTACTTTGTAATACACTACACGTAAACATCTTTTTTTCTTCTTTTTGTATTCAGCCGTCTTTTAATTAACAGTTAAAGAAACAATTAAGCTGGTTTAAAATATCCATGTAAAACATTATTCAGAATTTTGCTCCTAAACGTCACTCAATAAATACATTAATGAATTTATTGCATTCCATCATTAATCATTTATAATCATTATTGACTTCTGGAGGTAATTATGATTTCCACTGATGCTTTACGGAGCCAAACGCTAAAATTAAAAAGCATTCAGATATCTGTTAATGTGAAAAATCTTCTTATCAACAAGAACTTAATTAACCCAAAGAACGATCACAATGGCCTCCTTATCACCTTCAAGAACGAGCTGCAAACTCTCATCAGATGTCAGCAGGCCAATTGCTTTTTAACTGCCCAACTTTGGCCTACCACAAATAAAAATAAGAAACTTTTTCCTAAAATGATTTGGAGCGGAAGTAGTAAAAATGGGCCTGGACTCATACTTGGATGGATGAAAGCAATAAAGTAAGATTCAACATCTATTGGATGTTTTCCTTCAGTCAATGAAGGGAAAACTCAGTCGCAACTAACAGTAAATGCTTTGGATGAATGCCAGCGCATATTAAAAGCGGGGGAATGAGAACCAAATTCCTAGCATAAATGCAAACGCAATAACACTAGCAAATTATCCTAATTGCGCCCAATGACGTCAACAATTATATACATACACCAACTCATGTACTTATACGTGGGCCAATAGTTCACATTTATTTCATTTTAGTGTCAACAAGAGTTTGCATTCGTTTTATACGACTCCATGCCTTTTCATTAACTTCCATTGTTTCTACTGACGAATTTCGTACAATTTAGAGGTAAATGTTTTCACTTTAAATAATTAGTTGTAAAAAAGACTAGACAAATATTCATTTGTTTATAATGTGCAATATTTTCTACGGTATATAAATATAGCACATTATAAACAAATTTTTTATTGGAAATCACAACGGTAAGTGAATTGAAAATGTAAACGTCTGCTCTGATTGATCAGATGACTAATTAACATTTATGTCACGTTTTGTAGGACCCCATATTTTTTTAAGCACTACTAATAGGTTATGGGCCCAGCATGCTTCCACCGTATTGAAATTGTTTTTCAAAATTTTCAAGACAAGAGTCAAAATTGTATTTATTGAATTGCCCATCAAACAAATCATTTCTAAGATGTGCAAGGCTTCAAAAATAGAAAAATTGACTGCCAGTAACTACAGCACATGGAAAATGCAGCTCGAAGCAAGGGAACTATTGACAACGAAAAGCAAGCGACCAGAAATCGACGCTAAAGACCCAGCCACCGCAACAAAAGCTGCCGAATGAGATAAAGCAAACGGAAAGGCGAAAAGCGACTTACTATTGGCAAAGACCGCACCACAAGTAAAACACTTGAGAGGCCTAAAGAAAGTGTACGACATGTGGATGAAAATTAAAGAAATTCATGGAGAAACTGTTGACACGAAAATCGTATGATTAGTGGCCACTAATCATATGATTAATGACGCAACAACTAACTTTGGAAGACGATCTACAAAATCAGCAGGCATTTAATTTAAATACTGTGCAAACTCTTGACAAAAACACCACAGAAATTACGAACAAAAATAGCAACCATGCATATACTTGAAACCAACAACGGAAAGGTGTTGCAACTAAAACGATTTACAGACTCAAACAGTCGGGTGCCAACAGTATGTACTGAATATTTTACAAAAAAATTGGACGAAAAACTTAGAAATTTTGGATTAAAATTATTAAACTCCAAGAAAAACAGGAATGAAAGCTTCATTATCGGTGTACATGTTGATGACTTGATTATCGCATCAAACAACTACAAACTCAATGAAAAACTTTTTTAAAATCTCCTCAAAACCGAATTCTAGATGAAAGACCTCGACTTCATCAGTTATTGCTTTGGAATTGAATTCCACAAGACTTAGAAAATAACACAATAACGATGGGACAACAGAAGTACCTCATGACATGTTAAAACGATTTGAGATGGAAAAATTGCAAGCTGATTGTGACCTTCCCGTTGCAAATACCCAATTATGACGATTGGAAACAAAAATCGAATACAAAAACAGATTATTTTCTCAAAAACATGACTAAGAAATGTATTTATGAGATGAGATTAACTCGAGTTAATCTCATCTCGTAAATACATTTTAACTTAGTCCCTCGACTAAGTTAAAATCATCAAAATCACAATTGTGTTTTGAGGGGGTGTATTGGAAGTATAAATGCTTGCATGAATGCCATCTCTGCTCTGATTGGCCAAACGACTTAATTAATGTTTATGTGTAGACTATATTATGTGTTGTAGGGTGTATAAAGACCGCTTATTATTTTTGACTCTTAATTGACCTTATGTGTACATTTTGCATAACTTGTTTTTAATACAATGTACTTTTAATTGCACTTTATAGCATCTCTTTCTCCTCTCCTCTCTGTTTTTTATGTCATTTCCAGAATAATATCCGTATTTTTTTTACATGTTTTACTCGTTTTTTATATCTGCATTCAATTCCTTCCTTCCGTAAAAAAATCAATTTTCTGCTTTTTATGCTCGCACATCAATACACTACAAATGCTATTCCACATCGATATCATCCGTCTTTGAGCTTCCCATCTTCAATTTTTACTTAAGGCGCCTCCATATTAGATCCAGCTTAAACCGAGTAACATTTAATATTTATTAAAACGTGCATTAATTTTCTTTTCGCTTCGGATTGGACAATTAAGCGATTTAGAAGTAATAAACTAATAAGTGATCAATCAAAACTGTTATGTGCTGGCATCATTTCCTTCTCCTTCCCTAGACGTTCCCAAAAGTGTCAAGTTCCACCTTGGTTCCACTAGCGGTTTCCCCGGCTGTACGCTTTGCCTTTGCCGGATGATGACGACTCAGTCATCGGTAGTGCGCTTGGCCGGTCAATGCCAATCAATTGAACTTCACCCACAACTACCATCACTTTTCCCGCATTTCAATGATAGGGATCGGAACAAATAAAATCATCTGTGTGTGGTTTGAGGCGCCCTATATTATTGATATTCCTCACCCGATCGGCTGCTTTTCTACATTTATAAAAAGTATGAAAATCAATAATACAAATTTTTGGGGGAAAAAAATAAAAATCGAACAAAAGTTTGATGATGGTTAGTTTTTTTTTCATTATTAGGTTTTTATTTTTTTCAACAGTTTTAAATGTGCTTTGGTAACGAACAAGCGTCTAACTTCATTATCTTGGCTGAAAGCCTTGTTCTGTATTGTGTCCATAAGTCTCACTCACTTCTATCACTGTTTACAGTCTCCACGGCAACCATGCGGCGCCGTCAATGGACAAGAGCTGAATCCTCATAAGTTGGAGGAGGTTTTCGTCAGTAAATGGCCCTTCGGAAAAAAACATCCTTCTGTACAGATATCACCAAAATGCACCCTGTCTGCATCAAAATCCTCTTTCAAACGAAAGCTCCTCGTAGAATATAGTTTTCTCCAATTTGATATTCTTAGAGCACTTAGGACTGCATTTGCATCTCAAAAACGATCAAACTATTCACATCTTCTGTTTTATTCTTTTTTTCACATCAAAGTTTTAAATAAACAACTGTTTCTACAGCGGTAAACTGAACTTACAAACTAAACGCATAAAATATAAATAAATAAATAAATAAATAAATAAATAAATAAAATAAATAAATAAATAAACAATGGTATTTTAAAATAATATTTAATCACATAGTGACGCACTCTAGCGTGATCGAAAATGGTTATCGTGTTTAATGAAACACATTATTCAATCGATAATCAAGGAAAATTAGATGCTAAAATGGTTTGTTTTTTTTTTAACCTAAAAACTGCTTTTATTTTACTGCTTTTAAGTAATTTTTTGTTTGTTGATGTTCTAAAACTTTAACGCTTGTCTAGGTAATAAGACAAATGCAATGACGTCAGTGACTGAAAATGAAGTTTAAAAATAGCAGTCAAAATTTTAAAGTAGAAATGGTATTAACAAGCCCTTGAGTATTTGGAAAATCAGATGTTTTATTGATTGCGTGCAATTAAATTGTCAGAAAAGAGTATTAAATCACCAAAAAATAAAGCGATAACTTATCACATAAAAACACATGCTAGTAAAACCACTCCAAGTTTATACTTCATTATTGTGAAGAAAAACACTTGAAACATCATTAAACCCAAATCGCATTTGAAACGTTTCAAGCACTCACCTTCAATGACTAATGCTAAGCAGTGAAACCAACATTCAGGGTGGGCTTTCGTCCTTGCAGTTCTTCTGTTCTGTCGTCTTTGTTAGTGTTTGTTTTCACCGAACGTACAAATATTATTTTTTTCTTTCCAGTAAAAAAAACCGTCCAATTGCATCTGCTGCATTTGTTAATGCATCATTTTATCTGAGCTTTCACTCTGGTTTGTGAGAGGCGCCAGCCCGGCTGATATCCAAGGAGAACACGTGGTTCGGATCGAAGTCTGAGACAGATCACTGTGTGCCCAGATGCAGCGGTCTCCACTACAAGGATTATGGGAAATTTTGTGAAATGACGTCACGGCAGGCGCTCTTGTCTTCTTGCAAGTCACATATAACGGTGATAAACCGCAACAGATGCGCATTCGTTTAAATTGACATAACCCAAATCGAAGTCAAAAGAGAAATGAAAAGTGCAACTAATCGATTTTTAAGGATGAACTTCCCACTTCAATTTTTGTTTTATTTATTTTATTTTAGATATATTATATGGTATATTTTTTGCCTCGATATTAAAAAAATTGTGTTACTAAAAATAAGAGAAAGGCACTGGCAACAGCAAATCAAACTTTTATTTACAACTCAGCACGAACATTTTCACCTGTCACCTGACAATATAGCTTGACAGTGGTAATCAAAAGTATAATTTACGACCTCGATAACCTGCAATTTCTCACCAACACTGGTATTAAGAGAAAGAATTCATAATTGATGCAATCAGAGGGGCGAAAGTTTTATGGTATTGATTATTGCATTTAAAGTAATCCGGAAATTGTAGATGTTTTAATTTTGTAGCAATTATTTTGCAATCTGCTTTCTGCAAAACAAATAAATGCAGAAATTGTTTTTACTTTAGTGCGGAGGTGGTTTTTATTTTTGAAAACTTAATAACAATCTGATCATTGCTAAAAATAGAGAATATCGGTAATAAATCCTCATTACAATCTCTCCGTGACGTCATTGTGACCTCCATAATAAAGGAACGAGCGTATATATGTTGGTATGACGTCGATAGATGACGCAGCTAAGTGTCAAGATGCAGAAAGTGTGTCCAAAAATAAAATTTGAAACAACAATTCAAATTGCATTACTTGGCTTCATCACTATGCAAGTTAAACAAATATCCTGCGGTATATTTTGTCGAAGGATTAATGTGATTGTTTGTTTTAAGCATTCCATAAATTAAAGCTTTTAAAGGAATAATAAACAAACGTCAGCAAAATTTACAATAGCACAAGAATGGGTGGTGTAAACACGAAGAAAATAGAAATTTCAAAATGGTTATTTATAGACAAATTTTTAATTCGTGGTATACGCTGGTAATAAACTCATTTATACAGGCAGAATAATGCGCACAAGCTAAAAGAAATCCTCACCGGAGGAAGGAAGATGAAAAGGATTTGCAGGTTAGATTAGCAGAGATACTCTCTGGTTTATATTAAAAGATGCAAGTTCAAATCACTGCAAAATTGTACTGCTATCTTCTAGTCGACGATGATAAGAGCCCTGGTTTGATTGAACATCCACATGATGAGATGGAATAGGACATTCATTTATCACTCGCATCCGGGGTTTATTGCAATGATTCGTTGCCATGGTAACATGTGCACATAATTTTTTTTATTTATAAAATTTGCGAGATATGCACATGGAAAACAAACGAAAACACGAATCACTGTTTTTATTTTCTTTTACTATTAGTATTATTATTATTGTTTCGCGTTAAATTAAACCTAAAATAAAAATCCGATGCATTTTTTTGGGTTTGTGTTTATTTCCGTTTATACCGACTCGCCATCTTGAGTGAAAATTTAAAACCATCATCATTTTACGAGCGAGTATCTTATTTGTGCCATCGTTATCATCACGATTATCATTTAATCGATTGGTTTTGAGTCGTTTATAGTTTTGATTGAAATACATATCGAAAATTCCTGTTTATATCGGAGCAAATACTAAATTATGCCTCCTAAACAGACAGGTAATTTACTTAAAAATTTGAGATTGCTGATGAAAAACACGAACTACGTGACAGAAACTTTACACGCGTACATAATCCCATCAAATGATTACCACCAGGTTAACGAAAATAAAAATATTAATTAATTTCGTAAACATTAATAATTTGTATCCGTTTTTTGTGATAATGTAGAGCGAATACGTTGCAGCGTGTGATAAAAGAAGAGCGTTTATTTCTGGTTTCAATGGATCGATGGGTGCATTTTATATTCGTACAACAATTTGAACAAATAATCAATTTTAGTTTGCCATTTATGTATCCAGGAACGGCAGTGGTAACTGAACGAGAAGCGGCTCTTTGGACTGACGGACGATATTTTCTACAGGCAATAGAAGAGCTTGATCACAATTGGGTATTAATGAAAGAAGGTATTTAAAACTCTCTGTGGATTTCTTTGAAAGGTTACAAATAATAATCGTTGCAGGTATTCCTCATCCTATTTCTCAAGCTGCTTGGTTGAATAAAGTTCTTCCATTGGGAAGTAGAGTCGGAGTAGATCCCTTTTTAATGGGAGCAGATGCTTGGACTCCGTTGTCAAATCAACTCGAAGCGAATGGACACAGTTTAGTTCCCGTGCATTCAAATTTAATCGATCTAGTTTGGGAAGATCGACCGTTACCACCTACAAATCCCATCGTGGTTCACCCTGTCACTTATACAGGTATCGTTGATGATACTTTGTTGATTTAGTGACTAACTTTTGTATTTCAGGTAACCCTTGGCAAGATAAAGTTAGAAATGTGCAGGCGAAAATGGCGGAAAAAAATGCGACTATTTGTGTGATTACTGCTCTGGATGATATTGCCTGTAAATGTTGCGCATTGTTTTCTAATTCGGTTTTTAACGGTCACATCATTTTCAGGGTTACTAAATTTGCGTGGTTCAGACATCGATTTCAACCCGGTATTTTTTTCTTATGTAGTTTTAACTCAGCATTCTGTGCAGTTAAGCATACCCATTTATCGTTTACATCTAATTTCTAATACTTTCTTTATTTATTTTAGTTTTCTTGTAGATGAGTCTAAATTATCAAGTACGGTCATAAATTATTTAAAACCAGAAAACCTATCTGCAATAACAGTGAACATTCATCCATATACTAGTTTCAAAGACTTCATAAACACCATCATTTTGGAAACGTCAGGAAAAGTTTGGGTATGCAATGAGAAAAATGCACTACTCATAAATAGTATTAAATTTTCGAATTATTTTCTAGGTGAATAAAACATCTAGTTATGGCATTCACAACTTAATTCCAGAGGTCGGTAAAAGCAAAACGAATAATTAAATTTCAATTCTGAAAACTTTTTATATTATTATAAGACCCGGCGGCTTATCGAGCCATCACCTGTAGCCGCCATGAAAGCTGTTAAAAACTCGGTCGAAATCTCAGGGATGCAGCAAGCACATATAAAAGATGCTATTGCCTTGTGTGAATATTACGCTTGGTTAGAGACTGAGGTTCCCAAGGGAAATGTGACTGAAATAAGTGGCGCCGAACAACTACTGCAGTTTAGAAAGTGCGTATTGAAGACCTTCTAACAATTTACATCGCTTTTGCTTATCTTGTTCATTTTTTTTTAGAGAACAGCATGACTTTATTGGTCTCAGTTTCGGTACAATTTCAAGTGTTGGTCCAAACGGTTCGATAATTCATTATCAACCAGAAGAAGAAACTAATCGACCCATCACTACTCACGAACTCTACCTGTGCGATTCGGGTGGTCAGTATCGAGATGGAACAACAGACGTGACACGAACGGTTCATTTCGGTACTCCATCGCGATACGAACGGCAATGCTTTACGTGCGTTTTGAAAGGCCACATCGCATTGTCGACCTCAATTTTCCCCCATTATCTTAAAGGTGAATTTGTAAAACAATTTTAGATTTCACTATCAATAATTTTCAAAACCCTAGGCCAAATGTTGGACACATTAGCACGAACCGCGTTGTGGGAACAAGGATTGGACTACCAACACGGAACCGGCCATGGAGTTGGCTCGTATTTGAATGTTCACGAAGGTAAAAGAAGAAGAAAAATGATAAATTCGCATTTTAATTGAACTTTTTATTCATTTTTTATTCATTTTTAGGTCCTATGGGCATCGGAAATCGGGTAATGCCCGATGATCCAGGTCTTCAAGAAGGGATGATAGTAACAATCGGTTAATTTATTTTTCACTTATTACAATAGAAACAATTTCATTACAATAGATCTTTTACTTTTTTTAGAACCAGGCTATTACGAGGAGAACAAGTTTGGTATACGAATAGAAAACGTTGTGTTGGTTAAAAAAGCTGAAACAAAACACAATTTCCGCAATCAAACTTTCTTAACCTTCCAACCAATCACTTTAGTCCCGATTCAGATGAAAATGTTTGAGCCATCAATGTTAACATCGAAGGAGGTACTGCATCCCACTCGGGTTATAATTAATTTCATTACAATATGATCCACTATTACAGATTGAGTGGCTCGACAATTACCATCAGCAATGCCGCGAGGTGATCGGTAAGGAATTAGAAAAACAGGGCCGTCCACAAGCCCTCGAATGGTTGTTAAGAGAAACGCAGCCTTTAGGCTGAGCTGTGTAATTTTGTGTCAGAAATAGAATTTGTTTACACGTTGTAATATTTCGGAGTTCTTATTCGTCGCGTCCTGGTCGATGCGATTGTAGGAAAAACCGGTCTTTGCACTCTACCGGTGGGTGTTTCTGCACTAGCCGACATCGATTCATCATTTGGACTTTCCAATAATGGATCCATGTCGGAAAACATCTCCATCGAACTCTCCAAGAGTGCGTCGTCGGTTTTGGGCGGCTCAAACTCGGCTAATTGGTCGTGTGGAATTCCCAGTTCGGACACGCCAGCCTCCGATTCGTTAACCCCTCCGAACGATTCTAACGGATTCTCCCCTAAAGTTCCTTCGATGTCCCCGATCATGTCCAATAAGTTGTCGTCACTTCCTGTTAAATCCACTCCACCGAGGGCTTTGTTGATATCTAAATCGGACGACGGAAGATCGTCGTCCACCTTCTCATTCGTATCGGATAGCATTAACACCGCCACTTCTTGGTGTTTGTCGGATAACTGTTTGCTGGGAATGTGCAGGGACATTGAAGGTAGGATTTCGCATAAAGATGTTCGCCCGGAACCGTCAACTATTCGCGTTACCTTGCTACCGACGAGCAACGACGTGGCCAGGTTCGGTTTGGATCCGAGCACGGCAGATGACGAGGCGATGTACGCTTTTCTCGCGGGCGTGTTTCGAACAAAAGCGGACGAGCCGGACGACAAAAGCGACTGGGTCGTGTTGATGGTCGATCCGATGCTCGGAATGATGCTTTGACGAATTGTGGACGCGGTAGTTGTTGTGGTTGTCGACGAGCCCTTATTTAAATTGGACAGTATTTTCGCTTGGGTTAAAATCGGGTTACCACTTCCGGTTTTCGTGAAACTCGAAGTTGTGAGGGGAAAATCGTGAAACTGTAAACGCTGAATGGCTTGCACTTGAGACTGATCAGGTTCTACAATTTGGTTTGATAATAAACTCTCACGAGGAGGAACTGTGGCAAAGATAAAATTCGATCGGCCCGCACCTGACAAGAGTGAGGACATCCCACTTGCTGCGGATGTGGTCGATGATCTGGGAATGGCAAAGAAGGCCGAATTTCTCGACGAAATGTTACCGCCTCGTGCGATTTTTAACCTCGATCCACGGCCCCGAGATATTATATCGGAGTAGTTTGCACCGCTAACACCAATCGGACCGACCATTCGTTTGTAAATGACGTGAGGCATGTGGGAACCGTCTGGTTCGGACGAGCACGACGCAGATACGCTTTTCCCCGCGTAATTGCGGTTAAACTGCGTTAAACTTGAGAGGGAGCCGATGTTTAAACTGATTCCTCTTTGCACTCGTTTAGGCGAATCGTTTAAACCGATGTTAATTATATCCGGTTCGTCTTGACCTGTTCAATTAAATAGAGAAGTTTTAAATGAAACTAGTTGTTTACGTACAAACACACCCAAATCTAATCCAGTTGGAGTTGATAGACCGGGCTGCGACTGATTCGACGAATCGCTCGATAAACTGTCGGCGGTTGCGGTGCTCCACATTGGTCGACGTTTGTTCGGCGAGGGTGTGGATACGGGTGAAGCCTGAATACGCCGGCGTTTAGCTGCCAGTGATAATTGGCGTTTTCCTGTAGATGTGCCAACGGTTGAGCTGTGCATCAACACTTTTGGGTTCTTAATTCCAGTAGCCTACGTTTAATAAACGATGTTGAAATTAAATTACTAAATTTCATTTTTTAAATGATTATGTACTTTGTTGTTTTTGACATGAGTCGCAGCCTTACGCCGAACTGCGGGCGAAAAAGTGTACGTTCGCAGGTCCTGCGCGAGACCTGGAAGCACTTTCTTCTTTCTTTTACGCCCGTCTTTAACTGAACTGCTGTCGGATGAATTTGTGCTCCCAGTGCTCGTGTAGCTCGTGTCTAAACTGTGATTTTGGTGACGTGTAAGAACGGGGCCCAAAAAATCGCTTATTTCGTCCTGTGGAAGTGAATAGAGAAAGAATATAAATACGTTAAGAAAAGTTAATTTCAAGCTGAAATTTTACCAACAAGCATCTGTCAACCATGCTCGTTGTTACTCCTTCCAATTTCTTCTTTGCGTGCGACAAACGGAGATTATCGTCCGCACCACCTACAACTACTAAACTCGTTTCACAGCGCATATGTTCCCGCATTTCTTCCAAATCGTCCTGACGGCACAAATTTGCATTCTGGCCTATGAAAAATAGAATTGGAACTTTGCACTCGAGTAATGGATCGTCTACGTCCTAGAAAAGAAAAACACGTTACTTTAAAATGGTACGAAATAGCATTTCGGACGTTACCCCTCTCTTTCCATTCATCCCCACGAACGGAAATCCAAGGCAAACTACTAAAGACACATTTTCTACTAAAGCGACCTTTAAAAAAATGATTTGTATTAGCGATTAGGTCTTAAATATTCCTAAGATAAATGGTTTTACGTGGCAAGCAGCTAAAGCACCGACGTTCCAGCCGATCAGCACAATTGATCTATTTGGAAAATGCGTTTGAAGCTCCGAAACCTTCGTTCTAATTGCGCCAATTAAATGTTCTAAGCACTGGTTGATGGTGAGGGTGCTTCCCGCATTCACTGCGTGCATTGTAACGGGAATGACTTTTCCCATCGCAGCGAGTTGCGTGTTCCAAAATCTTGTTCGTTTCGAATTGCCAGCTACCGGATGCGCTGGTCCACTAGGCACAAGGAGGAGCAATGGAGAACCTGGTAGTTTTTTCTATTTTACAACGAACAAGAAAAGAAAAAATTTTAACGTAAATTTCCATCGTTTAACTTGTGATTTCTTACAGCTTTATGCGACACAAACTGTGGTGCGACTGGGTCCCACGGTCGCTTTAAAACCAACGCCACAGCTTCAGCAGTTTTGGCACCAACACGATTCGCCACTAATGACGGGGCTACCATTTTGTCGATCAAACTTGGAATCTTCAAGTATTAAAACTTATTATTATACAAGTTATTTTTTTAAAATAGGAACATCAACCTTTGCTTTAAGTGTCTGCAATATGTCCATGTAAGCGGCCAAGTATGGGTGCGATACCTGTTCAACTAAAGTTGAATGAAGCCACTGAGATAATTTTAAATCCTACGAAATATAATCAAGGGTGACCATGAAGTTGTGCCCAAACAAAGTCTTCTTTTTGTTCAAATTTACCCAATTAACTGAAGCCATTATTTGCCGGAATCTTTTTGCGGTTCGATCAACACACACTCTTCGCAAAACAGATTCGTTGGGGTGATTGACATAAGCCAGACGTGCCAAACGATCTGAATGAAGGATCTTTAAGATCTTGTTGAAGAGAAGATTTTGCGAAACGCTCCAATTTGCTCTTTAGAAAAGATTTTAAAAAATAATAATAAAACATCAGATTTGCTACTTTTAAACAAAATAATTTCTCCTGACTTAATGTTTGCTATGTTTTCTTCCCAATCCAGGTTTCCCGGATCCAGTCGAACGCACGAAACATGACGTTCGCATTCGTCTTTCACAACTCGAGCTTTCGCTTCATCGTAGGCGGTCACGTTACGAATCGTGTAAGAATCTACATCTATAAATTCCTCATCTTCTTTCCTAAAAAAAATAAAAAAAATAAACGAGGTAAGTTTTAATTAGGAAATAATTTTTATTCATTAGTGTACGTTTGGTTGGGTCTGTGAGCCTTTATCTGCCTTGTTATGAACAATGTTCGGGTTGGTCTAGCGTGACTTGCATCGGGATGCGCACTCCAGGGTTTAGAATAGGCATGGTCCTGTGAAATAATATCAATTTCTCTTTCCTAAAAATAACAATAGTAAGGATATATAGAATATGTTTTATTTTGAATATTTTTTTTTTTTTACTTTTATCGGTTCTTTCGGCGATATACCAATAATTTGCGCGTAGTATGAACCCTGTTTATATCTTCCATCGTCGCTACCAACATCGCTGATTGGGGACATTGCACAGGACGACGGGGTTGATGCCATTTTGAACTTCTTAGAAAATAAATAAGTTAGATGTTACAATTACCTCCTTTAATCATGTAGCAATGATGTTTTTCTACCTCAGCGTATGTTACATCAATTTAATAGTAAAGGTATAAATTTTAACCGTAGAAAGTGGCTTCTCTCATTTAGCACAATGCGTTAGGGTTAACTTCGGAAATCATTAAATCGCCACTAGATGTCGCTTACAACTAAGTTATCGAATTTAAATTTTCAAGGCTCTGGACAAGAGTGGACATAAAATTTACATAAATAAACCGATTGTCATTTTTCAAAAATCATTTCCCCCAAACAGATCGAGAAAAATATTTTCTTTATTGACGTATTTAGTACGCAAGGAAATTATCCTCGTTACATAAATTACTGGTTTGGTTTATACAATCGTTAATCAGCACGTAATTATAACATCAGAGTCAACTTCAGCCTCGTTGGAAACATATTGCCATAAATTCGTAATTGGAATTCCACTTCCATCAGATAAGATCAAAATCGCTTCGTTTGTATTCCCAACTTCGTTGTCAGTTTTCTTGCTGTAACCATGTTCAGAAACAAACATCATATCGGGAACAACCGTTTCTTGCGTCGGCTGCTCACTCTCCGGTTTGTCACTGTTTTTTGGCGAAGAACTCGTAATCGTAATATTGGCCGGTAATGCGTTTCCAAAATTATTCAAAAACGAGATGCAATTGTCATCCGACGCTGCAGCTTGGTGAAATTTGCTAATAAAAGACTGCACAGGTTCGAAATAAATATTTGGATTCGCCTCGACTTTCTGCTTCAACGTATCGAAACAATACGCCAGCTCGTGCGCCACGTCCGACACATTCTGCACATGCGCAGAATGGATCTGCGTGAACGAATCGGCCGCTTTTGCGTCTTGTTGTTGAGAATTATTCAATCCGTCATTGACGACGATGTTTTCTTGAATTGCCATCTCGTCGCCCAGATTGATGAGCTTTTCGAATTTAATTTGCACTTTCTCTCGATTGCTTTCGGCTAATTTCTCTTTTTTAAAAACATTTCTGTACAAATCGTAACACCACTTTGCATTTGGGCAATGAGCTCTGTCGGCTAAAATATTATCACAACCGCCCTCACCAAACTTTTTCATCAGATTTAGTTTATGTTTTTTCAAGGCAGAAATTGGAGTGTAGCCATTTTCAAACAGAGTCAGAAAGATCTTTCTCACTCCTTCGGTGGGTCGACGAAATTTCAGGGCTTCGGGTGTTTCAATAGGATGGTTGTGGTTGTATCGAAGATAAATCTCGCACGGATATTCCTTCAAATATGGATCTTTGCTTCTGAAATTTAATTCGAATGCAAGTTAGTTTGAATGAAATTAGTAGAACTTTTGCTAACCGTCTCATGTGTTTCTGCTTGATCGTTACAGTTAACTTTGAATTGCAGTTCACGTGCTTCGGATGCGGATTTTTAACTCCGTGGGACCGAGGTTTTGTGTTCTGGTGACAGTGGTAAAGCTTCTACAACAGTTAAGAAGGTGCTGATTAAATATCACGAAGAAAATAAAAGTTTGTTCGAGGTTAAAGCATTTTACCTTAAATGCAAGACGTTGGGAATTTTCTCTGTAAGTTCTGTCAACTCTGTAAGTAGTCAGAGAGGTTTTTTCGAATAATTTAACCCATTCAACAGCGTCTTCTTTAGTTGAGATGGTAGTTCTCAAGGTAGATGTGAAACCAGTTTCATTCCACTTTTTTAAGTCTACAATTTTGTAGTTCGTCGTTGCTGGCAAAATTTTCTGCACAAGAATAAAATATGAGAAAATGAATTCCGATGTAAAGTGTATTTTAATATTTTTATTTCATTTAGGTACCTGCAATTGTGGCAATAACTCGAGACAAATATTTCCATTTCCCGAACAGTTTACAGAAACCACAGACACGGTCCCCACCGCAGTCGCCATCGTAGTCGCTACCCAGGCCGGTGCCACCTGCAGTCAATTTTTAAAAATTATGACGTCATGATACTCCGGACACCAGCGCGTGCTAATCTAACCTCGATCATAATGGCGCACAGCGCACAATAGTCGTGGTTGTGGTTTGTAGTTACCGCCGTTATTACAACTACAGATTTTAGTTTAAATAGTTAACAGTTCTTATTTTCCGAAATGTACGAACAAGAGGATGGTGAGTTTGATCCAAATAATAAAATGGGCGTATATTCCTTTGAAATATTGTACTAACAAATATTTGTGCCGGCTTTGCAGAGCCCTTCGAAGAAGATGAATCCGGGGAAATCACGCCAGACTTATGGCAAGAAGCCGCCTGGATCGTTATCAGTGCATATTTTGACGAGAAAGGACTCGTACGACAGCAATTGGATTCTTTTGACGAATTCATCCAAATGTCGGTCCAAAGAATTGTCGAAGATTCTCCTCAAATTGACTTGCAAGCCGAAGCGCAGCACGCGCAAGGAGAAGTGGAAAATCCACCTCGCTACTTGCTGAAATTTGAACAAATTTATTTGTCTAAACCGACACATTGGGAGAAAGACGGTGCGCCAAGTCCGATGATGCCGAACGAAGCGCGGTTAAGAAATTTGACGTATTCGGCGCCACTCTATGTCGACATAACGAAAACTATTATAAAGGACGGAGAGGACCAAATCGAAACTCAACATCAGAAAACATTTATCGGAAAAATACCCATCATGTTACGATCGACGTATTGCTTGTTGAATAACTTGACAGATCGTGATCTTACGGAGCTAAACGAATGTCCTCTTGATCCAGGAGGTTATTTTATCATTAATGGGTCAGAAAAGGTAGTGATGATTCGCTTAAATATTTTTTTATTATTATTATTTTTGCTAAATGTGTGATGAAATTACTTTACAGGTTTTAATCGCCCAAGAAAAGATGGCAACGAACACAGTTTATGTTTTTAGTTTAAAGGATTCGAAATATGCGTACAAAGCAGAAATTCGTTCGTGTTTAGAGCATTCGTCAAGGCCTACCAGCACACTCTGGGTGAACATGTTAGCGAGAGGTGGTCAAGGAGTGAAGAAAAGTGCAATTGGTCAACGGATCATTGCAATTTTACCGTATATTAAGCAAGAAATTCCGGTCATGATAGTGTTTCGTGCGCTTGGTTTTGTGGCAGATCGCGACATTTTGGAACATATCATTTATGATTTCGATGATCCAGAAATGATGGAAATGGTGAAACCGTCGTTAGACGAAGCTTTCGTGATCCAAGAACAGAACGTGGCTTTGAATTTCATCGGTGCTCGTGGTGCAAGACCCGGTGTCACCAAGGAGAAGAGAATAAAATACGCCAAAGAAATTTTGCAGAAGGAGATGTTACCTCACGTCGGTGTTAGTGATTTTTGCGAAACGAAAAAAGCATATTATTTGGGATATATGGTTCATCGATTGCTGTTAGCATCACTCGGTCGTCGAGAGTTGGACGACAGGGATCATTATGGTAACAAGAGGTTGGATTTAGCAGGACCTTTATTAGCGTTTTTATTTCGAGGGTAAGGTCATATTTTAAAAAGTTTTTTAAAAAAATACTTATTTATAAGTTTTACCGTATTAAATTTAGGCTTTTTAAAAATCTCACCAAAGAAGTGCGGATGTACGCTCAGAAGTTTATCGATCGAGGAAAAGATTTCAATCTTGAATTGGCCATCAAAACGCGCATCATTACGGACGGACTTCGCTACTCGCTCGCAACTGGAAACTGGGGAGATCAGAAGAAAGCTCACCAGGCTCGTGCAGGAGTGTCTCAAGTACTTAACCGACTCACATTTGCTTCCACGTTATCCCATTTACGACGACTTAACTCGCCCATTGGTCGCGAAGGGAAACTAGCAAAACCGAGGCAACTGCATAATACTTTGTGGGGTATGATTTGCCCTGCCGAAACTCCCGAGGTAAATTAATTTTTTTTTAAATTAATTTTTTGTTAATGTATTGTTATTTGTCTAGGGCGGTGCTGTAGGACTGGTGAAGAATTTGGCTTTGATGGCGTACATATCGGTCGGTTCCCAACCCGCTCCCATTTTAGAGTTTTTAGAAGAATGGAGTATGGAAAATTTAGAAGAAATAGCTCCAACAGCAATTGCCGATGCAACCAAAATATTTGTCAATGGATGTTGGGTTGGAATTCATCGGGACCCCGAGCAACTTATGAATACACTGCGAAAACTAAGACGTCAGATGGACATCATCGTATCGGAAGTGTCTATGATTAGAGATATCCGTGACCGAGAGATTCGAATATACACCGATGCAGGTCGCATATGTAGACCGCTGTTGATCGTTGAAAACCAGAAGTTACTCCTCAAGAAGAGGCACATTGACATGCTTAAAGAACGAGAATACAACAATTACAGGTATTTGGTTGTCTTTTACGAAAAAGTGATTGTAACTAACGAGTTTGTAATTGAAGTTGGCAAGATTTGGTTGCCAGTGGCGTAGTGGAGTACATCGATACGATGGAAGAAGAAACTATTATGTTGGCAATGACTCCGGACGATCTTCAAGACAAAGGCATTGCATATTGTTCGACTTACACCCATTGTGAAATTCATCCTTCGATGATTTTGGGAGTTTGCGCGTCCATCATCCCATTTCCCGATCACAACCAATCGCCCAGAAACACCTACCAAAGTGCTATGGGTAAACAAGCCATGGGGATTTACATCACCAACTTTCACGTGCGAATGGACACATTGGCTCACGTTTTGTATTATCCACAAAAACCCTTGGCTACGACTCGATCTATGGAGTATTTACGATTTCGAGAACTTCCGGCTGGTATTAATGCTATTGTTGCCATTGCGTCTTACACTGGATACAATCAAGAGGATTCCATCATTATAAATGCATCGGCTATTGATAGAGGATTTTTCAGGTGTGCAAATTAGAAAGACTTTTTGAATATTTATTTTTAATTTTACGCACATTTTTTTTGTAATATTTGCAGATCGGTACATTACCGGGCTTACAAAGATTCTGAATCAAAACGTGTTGGGGACCAGGAAGAACAATTTGAGAAACCATCTCGTGACACGTGTCAAGGCATGCGAAATGCTATTTATGACAAACTTGATGACGATGGTATTATCGCACCCGGTATTCGTGTATCAGCGGATGACGTTATAATCGGCAAAACAATTACCTTGCCCGAAAATGATGATGAGGTTAGTACTTGATTATTTTTATTGATTCTGGTTTATTTACCGTAATTGATTTTACTGTTGTATTCCTTTATAGTTGGAAGGTACAACTCGCCGTTACACCAAACGTGATACCAGTACATTTATCCGACATAGTGAAACGGGAATTGTAGATCAAGTGATGGTCACGTTGAATGCAGAAGGCTATAAATTCACCAAAATTCGTATACGATCCGTACGAATTCCACAAATTGGTGACAAATTTGCTAGTCGGCACGGCCAGAAAGGAACGTGTGGAATAACTTACCGACAAGAAGACATGCCGTTTACAGCTGAGGGAATAACGCCCGATCTCATTGTCAACCCTCATGCTATTCCGTCTCGAATGACCATTGGTCACTTGATTGAGTGTCTACAGAGTAAAGTTTCAGCTAACAAAGGAGAAATCGGTGATGCGACACCTTTTAATGACACTGTCAATGTACAGAAGATTTCTAACCTGTTGCAAGAGTATGGCTATCATCTTCGAGGAAATGAAGTAAGCACGCACGAAGGTAAAATTTAAGTAAAATCACAATTAAAATATGTTTTTTTTTTTTTTAGGTTTTATACAATGGGCACACAGGTCGTAAAATTAATGCGCAAATATTTCTGGGACCCACTTATTACCAACGATTGAAACACATGGTAGACGACAAAATTCATTCTAGAGCCCGTGGGCCTGTGCAGATTTTAGTGAGGCAGCCAATGGAGGGCCGAGCTCGGTAATTTGTTAATTAATAAATGTTATTTCTGTAACATAGGTAAATTTCTCATTTTTTTTTCTTATTTACAGTGATGGTGGATTGCGTTTTGGTGAAATGGAACGGGATTGTCAAATCTCTCACGGAGCAGCGCAGTTTCTTAGAGAACGACTTTTTGAGGTGTCTGATCCATATCGCGTGCATTTATGCAATTTGTGTGGATTGCTGGCTATAGCAAATCTTCGTAACAATATCTTCGAGTGCAAAGCGTGTAAAAACAAAACTCAGGTAGAGTAAAGTTATTATACATTTATTGCTGTATTAAAATGTATTGTTAATGTAATTTTTTCTAATTTGTTATTTAAAATATATGGCAGATTTCTCAAGTTCGTATTCCGTATGCGTGTAAACTTCTTATACAAGAATTGATGTCGATGTGCATTGCACCAAGAATGATAACCTCGTGAGTTAATAAAATGTATAAAGTTCGGTAGAATTATAATATTAATTGCAAAGGCACATGCTCATTTGCAATGGTTTTCAAATGTAATCTTTTAACATTTAAATAAACTGATTTTATATAAGACTAAAGGTTAATGCTCCGCGATCGATAATATGTGGTTCTGTACTCCAAAATTGCACGAGAATCTGCATTATTGCGAGTGAAAATGCAGATTCACGTGCAAAAAGACATTTTTCAACGGAAAACAGCAGATTAAATGTGCACAACAGGAGATTTAATTAAGTTTTTGTTGTGGTTGTTATTTTTGTTCCAGCAGCGAAATGACCGATGTTAAATTTCGCCATTAGATATCGTTATTATTAATTAAGAGATTTGACAAGTTCACCATGAGTAGCTACGCAACCTATTACTAATGGCGAAATGCGTACAAAACACATGAGCAATGACGAAATGTTCACATTTTACCATTTGTCCTTCTTGACGTTGGACATCATCCCGGGATTTTGTATTCTACCGTGTACTGGTACCGGTACTGTATTTATTCTACTTCTGATGACAGAACGATCCAATTCAAATTCTTTTAAAATGAATAACTCGCAATTATTATTCGTTTTATTTATGTTAATCTTACCATAATCCCTTCATAAAACAAAATTCAAAATATAATTTTCGCTCACACATGATGCACATTTTAAACTATTTGTTAAGTTACTAATATTTAATGCATGTATGGATTTTAAAATCGTGGAATGAAGCTTATTTATCATCGACTAATATTTCCATTTCCTTACGCAATTGTTCGCCGGCTGCACCAACCAAACCGCAGTAATGAAATGCAGCGGGTGTGTTGCCTAAACTAAATAAATATCGAGCGTACTCCAGAAACGCACCTTCTATTATAGAACCTGGAATGTGATAGCAATGTTAAAATCCAAAAACACTTAAGAGAACCAAACTTACTATTTGATTCATCTTTTTTAAGAAGTCCAAATTCATTGCACGCATGAATAAACATCACAGCTCGTTCAATACATTTTGTGCTGACTAATGATTCGACCACCTTTTGAAATTGGCAAATTGATAAAAGTACTAAAATTCCTTTTTGCTGCAAAAATCATCCAAACAATTAATTGCTATTATTCAATTAAGTTCCCAATAGTAGTTTTTTTTTTTTACTTTTTGGTTAATAACAGGTGAAAACAAATGATCCACCCAGCGTTTCAGTACTTCGCAGCATTCAGTAGGATTCAATGTCGACTGAAAATAGTAACAATAGGAAAAATTACATTTCTATCTGAATTATACAAATAGTTTGTATTGGTGCACTTTTGCCAGCCAAATGGCCTTGGTCCACTGTCCATACGATAGTAAATATCGGCACGCATCAATCGGTTTCCCAATTAAACAAAGTAACTGGACGCCTTCAGAAATGTGCCCGTTGGCTATTAAATTAGTAGCCACTAACTTAATTGTGCTTTGAGCAGTACCAGAAGAGCAAACACTAGTCACTAGACAAGCCCTATTAGAAATAAAAACCATTTACACGATAAGAATTGCAAAGAAAAAACCTACAATGCTTACTTAAGGCAATCCAATTGATAACTTTCACTATTGGAATCAGTTTCAAGCAATAACCTCACTGCTCGGTCACTATGGCCTAACATGATAAGTGACTCGGCACATTTTTTGGTCTGTTCTGAGGTAGCTCTTTTGCTGTCGTGAAGGCTAATCTTTTCTAATTGCCTCTTCTCATAACTTGCTGTGTCACACAACACATCGTAACAACAGTCAAGAATTGGTTCCGGTGTAATTTGCTCCGGTAACGATGAAGAAGTCACTGCTCCATCACCATCATCCTTAAAAAGAATACATTAATCGCCACACGATTAACAAATTAGTCTTAAGATCCTTATTCTTACCTTGCATATTGCTGCAGCGCTTTCCTGTTTTAGATAATACAATGCTACAGTCCAGAAATGAAGTTCAGATTCATCACCAAATAATCTACGAGTTTAAAAATCTCTGCATAAAAATCGAACTATTTTCTTTTAAATTTTGTTACCGTGCTGTCAGCAAACAACGCTGCGCAGTGCCAAACTTACAAAACGGAAGAAAATCTCGAATATCACTTTTATAAAAAATATGTATCAAAATAAAGAAATAAAAAAAAAATCACCAAATAACTCACCTATCAATTGCTGAAATATATTGCTTCAATGCTGTTAAATCATCTCCCTTTATCCCATCAGCTTCACTGAATTCTAGACTATACGATGACCGCCAACCTTGGTAATTTAAAAATGTTCTTAAATTTAATGCAGCTTCGCTCGTTGACAAATGAGGACTAAATACTAATTCTATTGGGGAAAAAAATAAAGATTGTAGCTTTTAAAACATCCAAATTACAAATTAATTACCTTCCAAGTGATATCTGTAAGTTGGCACCATGGAATGCTTGAATTTCAAATCCATCAAATATAAACATCCATCTACTGAAGCTAGAACTGATGTATCAGATGCGGCCCAGTCAACGTCTATTATCTTCGGTAAATCCTTCGGACACTTTAGTCCACTAAGCAACTCCACCTATAAAAATAAATACTACTGTAAAATGTTGAAAACTCCAAAACAATTGAACGTACAGCACTTAAATCCCAGACATCCACTCCGTCATTGTATAAAATTAAGATTTTCATATTTCCTCGACCCGGCGCAAATCTGATTTTCTTAATCCAGCCTCGATGAGTTGACACGGTTCTGAAACACAACATCGAAGTTACTGAATATTAAGCGTCGCATTAATTTAAAGTCAATATACTTCGAAACTCTAGCTTTCAAATCCCAAATAGTTAAGTTTCCGTCCACATCACCCATTACAATCTGCTCAAATCGCCAAGCAATGCATGTAATACTTCCCATTCCAGCCTAAAGAAAATACAATTTATAATTAATACACAAAACAGTGGCGTTGTCGTATCAGTTATTAAATAGTCATACAGTAGCTGGAATTTTAGTTCCATCTTTAATAATGTTCCCTTCAACGGAGAAATTGTACAATTGGCCGTCTGAATCAGTAAAAACAAACTGCTCTTTGAGGGGAGTTTTTTCTGTCGCGATTTGCGATGATGAATCGCTCTCTTCCACGCTCGAAGTTTTCTCTACACTACTCGTTTTCTTTTTTATGTTACTAATAGGCGACCAATCCTACAAAGAAAACGCTGTTATGGTTGTATAAACAAAACTAGGAAACGTCTTACCAATGCAGTAATAATTGGAAACTTTTTCGGCATTGTACGTAAAAGACAAAGATTTGTCAAGTCCCATAACTCAAATGGTTCTTCTTTAAAAGCAACAATAAAATACTGCCTGCAGATAACAAAACAGTCAGTATAATTATTATGTTTAAAGTAATTTTACTTTTATTTTTACTTAAAGCATGAAACTCGTATCATTTCGATGGGAGATTCTTCCCCCTTTTCACATCGTATGCGTTTGATTTTTCCCGAAATTGCATCAACAAGAGCCAATTCATTACGCACTTGCGAACTGTTTACATTCGGATAGGCAAACGATAAAAAGGCATGTAGACTAACCCATTCAATTCCTCTAAAGAAAAAAATTAACATAAAAATTTACATTTTAATATTAAAATGACTCAAGTTACCTAACAGGATAAGAATGAACATTTAATTCTTTTTGCAGCATTCCAGACGCCATACAAAATATTTGAATTGTTCCCTCAAGATTTCCTGTAAAATTGTCAGAATTGAATAAATAATCCTTAATTTGGTACAATAATAACAAAGTTTGATACCAGTGACTAAATGTGGTTTATAAGACTCCCAGTTTTTAGTTGTGAGTGGTGGACACATTCGAATGGCTAATAATGGAGATGCAACACCGCAATAAAAACCAGTTACAAGAAATTTGAAATGTGTCTGAAAATTATTACAATAATTTTCTTTATACACTATTTACTTTAATTTACAAATGTAATTTACTGGCTGAATCGTTTTGGATGTGTTCGAAGGTGGAATTAAATCTGCTAAACAAATCTTCGGAATGGAAACAATTCCAATTTCAGCATTATCTCTGGAAATTACATTCAATTCATCTCCCATGCTTATTACCTAAATAAAACAACGAAATTCGTAATATTAAAAATTACAATACCAAATGTTTACTTTTTCATAAGTCGTTAGTTCGATGAAAATTAATTTTCCGTCACTTAAAAAAAGTACAGCTTTCGTCTCGCTAACTGGACAGAATGCCATTCCCATCAGACGAACGTGTTTGGTTAGACGCATTGAATCAGATAAACTACGCACATCGTAAGAAATTTCCAAATACGCATCGCTACCATAATCCCCTACAAAAAGAGATTAATTATACAAATAATATTAATTTTATTGCTTTGATGTATTAATGTGTTAATGAGACACCTTGATTTCCTGCCATGGTAGATAAGGAATCACTAACCGGTGAACTAACGGGAAATTTTCGTCTTGTTCGGAATGAAACGCTACCATTCTCGTGAAGGCAATACAATGCATCACGTTGTTGACAGCAATATATTTGGGTGAAGGGTGAACCATTTCTTTCAGACGATAACAAACCCACTGTCTGTTAAAAATAAATTAGATTGTAGTTTTAAAATTTGCTGATTATTGATAAATAGATGACAACTTGCCTGATTCAATTCTAAATCAATGATCAAAGCTTCTTTTGCATAGAGGAGTATAATCTGATTCCGAACTGATTGGTGATGCATCAAACCAAGGCACTCACTTGTTGCACTAAACTCATTCCTAAACAAATACAAATATTATTTATTCCATGAAAATCAAGTTGGTTTAAAATGATACAGACTTGCCACTCGCTTTAGGCTCGGCATTAACGAGAGATCTCATTCGTTGTCGAAGCCGTTCTTTCGTCCATGATTTCTCGTCTTGAGTTGATCCAGCTGCAGCCAACAAATTGCTCGAACTTGAGCTCATCATCGATGGATTAGAAATGTAAAATTTACGTCCATTGCTAGATGGGACTTTGCTCAATGTAAAATCATCAATGAATAGAATCCCATCTGGAACGAGAACTGAAAAATAGAAATAAACAAAAATGTTTTTGTGGATTCAATTGGTATACAATATACGAATCGCTACTCACATGCAACATTTGATGGGTCAAATGGATCAAAAGAAAACGACAGTATCGTTTCTGTATACGATTTTTTCCACAATTTATTTCCGTTTGTTGTGTTCCAAATTATCAGAGAATAGGGTTGATGCAAAACAGCTAAAAAGTCGTTGAAGGAACTCCAAAAAGACAGCCATTGCATGTCTAAAAAGAATACATACCGTATGTATTAAAACATTTTTTGTGTACAATTAATGTTATTTAAGGTTACCTAAGATCGGTTTGTTATTTCCATCCGAAAAAAGTGTGGAAACTTTGGAATAGACAACGTCCCAAATGATAATGTTCCCATTTGTATCGGCCGACGCTAGTTTTGGATAATATGGATTGGGAATGTCGTGATAATAATTTTCCTTGGCCCATTTTACCTAAACGTACAAATTAAAACATTTTCATTTGGTTAACAATTTCTAACTTACTTTAGTAACGTACGAACGATGTTTATTTAATACTTGAAGAAGTTGTACGGTTTTTGGATCTATTACAACAACGGCTGTTTGACATCCGTAAGCTATTAATGATTGCCAGCCCCTAAAATGGTTTAAATTAATTAAAATTATTTGTTTCCGACTAATATACACCGCACATATAAATATATTTTTTACCAATCAATTGCTCCTTTATTTTGCTGATGCAAAAATCCTGTTATGACTCGTGGTTTGATGGCTTTGAAATTAATTGAAGATTTAGGCTGGTCACCGCTTGTTTTTTCGTTATTATCCATTGCATGTCATTTTAATGCATCCACTTACGTTAGCTAAATTGAAAAACAAACGTCGCAATGACAAAATTAAAATTCATGAAAACACTCATGGCGGTATACCGGAACTCGTCACAAAATTTTAGTACATGAACCTAAACAAGAATTTGTTCTTGATCCACTAGATGGCGGCACTTATAATGGAGCAAAATGGAGTAAAATGCAACAAACTTTGCTCACTTTATTACTCCATTTTGCTGCAATGAAGCAGAATGCAGCAGAATGGAGCAGAATTGAGGAAAATCAGCAACCTAATACCGGCCTATACCGATCTGGGCTGATGGCTGAAAATTAAATGACCGGCAACCCCCACGCCCTCCTAACAAAATGTTTTTAAAAAATTTTACTGTACTTAAAAATCAAAATTTCCAAAATATACCGAAAAATATATACCTAAAAAGTAATTAATGAAACGTTTTGCATTCATTTCGGAGGCAAAATAAATTTGGATTGATATACCTAGCGCGAGTTGAAGAATCGCGTAGACACCTTCCGCATATACGGTAACTTAACTGTCCAAAAAAGGAATAGGAAGTTACCGTTTGTGTGCGGTTCTTCCTTTTGCTGTTAGTGACCGCGTATGAATTTGCATCCAAAACATATGCCAAACGTTTAGTTTATCAATTTAAACATGGTATTTGGTAATGAATGAAGAGTCAATTTCGTGCAAAGGACATTAATGATGTGATTTACCAAGACGGAGTGTAATACAAAACTCGGTCAGCAAACGTTACAAGATCCAAAAGTCGTTGCTAAACAACAACGAGACAAATCAAAACAAAAGCTGAGTAATAGACATTAATAACAAACTCAGAAGTAACACTGAAATCATAAATGATAAACTCAAACTTAAAACTAACAAAAACTTTGTGAAAATGTTTTAAAAAATCAAGTGGCCAATATTGGTATCGGGCACGAAGTAGAATATCAGATCCGATATCGGAGAAATCCGGTGTATCGGCCGATTGCCATACTGATACCGGTGTCGGTCAAAGTCTGCTTTCAACACTTCACCAACAGTAAAATATTTTGATGCCTTTTCTGGTTGTCCACTCGCGCAAAAAACCTCTCCAAGTTGATTATAGGCAGCAATTGTTTTAGCGTTTAGATTAATGGATGCATCTTCTTTTTCTAATTTTTTCGAATCGGTTGCCGCAGTTTCTAGGGACTGAGCTCGTAACAAATGTGCTCGTGATTAATTGAGATAGAGAGCAGCAATGTCACCATTAGTTAAATCGGGTTCTTGAAATTTCCCCTTCTTGAGCAATTGTAACGCAATTTTTGGTATTAGAATATTTGAATATTTTTGGATAAAACTGTTTGGTAATAAACTTAACAAATCTAATTCGATTGACGAATGTCCAAATTGAACTAAAACTTTTTCACTGCTTGTCCACAACCGTGTAAAATCTGCATGGGTTAAAGTTTGATTTGTACAGTGAGCAATTTTGTCTCTCAAATTAGACATGAAAAGAATTCTTGCTTTATTCCCTTTCTTGAGATTTCCTTTTCCAAAATCCATTCGTCACAGCTCAGGACATGACAGAGCAATTTTAAATTCCAATTTTCTATGTTTCCTGAAGCCATGAGCTCCCTTTGTCTTTGACTTGCTCCTTGTAACACCTGTTTTCCCATTTTCGTTGCAAAAACTTCTCCCTGTTCTGTGGTATCTAACCACTGGTCTTGTCTTCCTTTTCCCCAAGACGATTTGAATAACTCTTAGAGCACCATCACAGTACGTACATGGTAATAGGCGGCCAATTAACCTAATGAAATGACGTCAGGAATCATCCATCTACAACAAGTGAAATAAAGAATTACAGTATGTTAAAGCATTAAGGGAGGGATTCTTTAGAATAAAGTAAATTAATTTCTGCAATTTGGTGGCATTGCCCTCAGACCATGGCAATTCTCAGTTGTCAGAGACATTAAAGTAAACAAAGGAAGATGTTTTTAAAAAAGTTTTTATTTTAAGATCTGGTAAAACCAGATAAAAAAAAATATTTTTTATTTTAATTTTTATTTTTTTGTTTAGTTCATTTTAACTCATTATTGAATATGGTACCACACTCAAATGAAATTTATTTTTAAATACATGCGTATTCAAAAATAAGTTTTGTCAAAATATTCTTTAAATTTGCAAATTTAAAAAATATTTTGATTTTTCCTGCTTGTAACCGCACCCCCTCTTGTGATAAAGAGTAAAAATTCAAAACGTTGAAGCTGAAGTGTGATTCCAGATTCTAATTCTAATCTACGGCAATTAGTTTTCTCATTTCTCTTATTTCTTTGTTTATTACTTCAATACAATTCAGTTTTTTTTAGTAACCGGTAGTCATTGCTGCAAAAAAGAAAAAAAAAGGAAAATAGGTTTTTTTTGAATAACTGTAATATTATACTGGAATTCATTATACTGTACACTGTAGTAAGTAGAAGAAAATAAGTAGCGAAAGTTGCACTGTGTAAAAGAAATAATAATATTTTAATTTAATATTACAAAATATATTACAAAAATGTTTTGGTTTGCATGAAAAAAAATCTCCACTTGAAGATGACGGATTACAATGTTGTGAAACATAGATTTTGATTAATTACAAAAAAGTATATAATTTCCAATTTTAATTTTTTTCTCCCAATGTACAACATTAATTATATAGCACTACTGTCAAAAATATATTTTATGCTGTGACTTAAAAACGTTATGAATTTATGATGTAATAAACCACTTAAACTACACTTTTTGATTGGTTCCTTTTTTATGCACTAATTCAATAACCCATTAACTCTCTTATATTTGATTAAAGCAATTATTCCAAGACCAACGCTCTGAAAGCGCTTAAGAATTTTGATGAAGTTTACGTTAATTGCTCACAAAGATTCTTCCTACATTCTTTTTCTTCTTCTTCTTCTTTTTTTTTAAATTTAATAATCTTCTTTCATAAAATAAAAGTAAATGAGTAAAAGCTGTGAGCAGTTTATTTTATTTTCTTAGAAAATAAAAAATCTCTTAATCATAGTAATCAATCATTTCATTTCCTATCGTTATCTGTTTCCAGAGACATGTAAACATGCAGATTAAATCTAGTTGGCCAAAGATTAATTAACCTAATTTCTCAATTAAATTGCCATTTCCAAACTGATTGTGAGTCATTTGAAACCCGAATATAAAACAAAATTTCGAAAACGAGATCCGTTAATTAAGCTTATATGAATTACTTCCTGAACTATAAGTAAGAGCATACCGTGTCCCATCCAATAGAAATACAAAGAAAAAAGTGGTAGTCTAGAATTTTACTCGAAAATTCTAATAGATACTTTTAGTTACAGTAATACAAACTTATAAAATGGACGTTTTTGTAATACGTTAAATTAAAGACGACGTCGTGGTTTACCGTTTCAAGTTTTTCACTTAATGAACCACCTGCAAGAAAAGTTAATTATGAAATAAGGTGGCATGAATTCTTTTTCGTTTTTTAATATAGAAAAATTAGTTTGTTTAATTTGCTGAGAGTAAATTAGAGATGACTTAAGTCGAAATCTTAATTGAAACAATTCCTCGTAGAAAATGTGATGCTTATTAATTTGGTAATATGCTTTTTGTAAAAAAATTGAAGGAATTTATCTTTAATTATAAAAGCTTGGGATTGGCAAATAAATGTTTTTTTTTTTGGGCTTTTGTTATATCAGAATGTCTGTATGCTAGAGAATGACATTTATAAATTAATGCTATATATATAGAACATCACGATCCGAGCTCTTGTTTTAAAATAAAATAAAAATTTAATCTCTATTTTTACTTAAGCTTTAAAAACAAATACCGTAACTCATTCGAAAAGAGATGAAAACATTTTTAAAAATTCGTCTAACTACATGGCGTTATTGATTAAAAATAAATCTTTAATTGATTTTATAATAATTTTTTTTCGAAATGAGGACGCATGTTTTGTTTATGGTTTTGCTTCTGTGTAAAAATTAAGTGTGATACAATAAATTATACCGGCTTCATTTCCAGCCTTTTAATCTGATTAAAGTGCCGACGTCAAAAATTATCTGAGTAATATTTTTCTGCACTTTGTTTCTATCAAAACTTGTTTTCATGATAGCCCAAACTAAAATATATGAAAAAAAGCCGCTACTCCTATGTATATAACCGGTTTAAGTTTTATATTTTTTTGTCCGTAAGTTTATATTCGATATTTAATGTCCGTTTGGCCTTCGTTAAAAAAAATTCTGATGAATTTATTTGTTTGAAATGATTTATACATGTACGTTAATCGTTAAACTTGAATTGCACTTCTATTTTCTATGCACTAACTACAAAATATACTTAAATCTGAAAAAAATTTGGGGAAAAACAACTCACATCAAAATTAAAAGGTAACTTGATACAAGTTGCCACCACAAACCACTTAGTTTTAATTTATTTATTTGCAATTAGAATTTTAAGAGCAAATCGTAATACTTGAAACGTAAAACCATCTTCATTTGTATTCTCACTTCCTCCTACACTTATTTTGCTAGGCGCTTGATAAGCACCTGCAGAGGAAAAACTACGAGTCATAAATCAAGAAGAGCGCATTTTAACAATGCTTCAAGATGGCCCACGAATTATTATTTTTTATTCTTAAATAGTGAAAGTACTTGTAATTATTTTCTCCTCTCGGGCTTCTTAAAGACCAATACTACACGTCGTATTTGTAAATTAAATTTTATTATACTGTACGAATTTGCATTGGTTTTAGCTTTTTGTTTTTGTCTTAAAAACGAAATAAATTGCTTTCAATTTGCTTTGTACGTTTTTCCATTTACTCCTTTTGCGGGATCTTTGGTTTCAAATCTAACTTACACCTAAGCGCTGTGTAAATGCCAGCGCCGTACTTCAGCAGCAGTTCAATTCTTCTTGGCTCTTTTGCTCTCTGAGCAAGTTTCTTTGTATTCTGGAACATCAGTCACCGTTCTGCTACGTGTGGGTGAAGTCAGGCGCCCGTGTTGGTACCAATTGCCAAGCCATTCATCTCCGTGCACCAGGAATTCCACTTCCTCTCGAGCTGCTGACGACGGGGAAAAAGGGAAGTGAAGAAGGATGAAAGGCAAATATATTAAAGCAACGAGGAATTTTGCCTCGTTTTTCCTCTTTCAAAGTAAGAGAATGCCTTTTTCATTTGACTTGCGAAATAATTGACTAATATAACTGAATTTATATGAACATACAGTAATTAATTAAATTACGATTATGTATTTGATTATTTTACAAATTCCAGCTATACAATGTAAAGTTTAAAAACATATTTGACATCAATTACTGCAATTTCAAAGAGTATACTTTTGTTGATATTACTCATATGCAATTCAAATGTCTAATTAAGTGAGTCCAGCCTGCATGCAGGCCAATTTAATTAGTTGGTTGACATTTTGAACCTTTAATTATGATCTGCACGATGTAGTCAATTGCAGGTACGAGTACAACAAACAAACCTTTCTGATGCAGATGCCCCCCGTTATATTGGGTTTGTTTTGAGATAATTTGAGCATAGCAGTCCGTAATTTGTCACTGTAATTTTAATAAAGAAAAGTTTGTGAATACGACGCAGTTTGTTCCTGTCTGAAAGCATTACGCATCATTTTGGATATCGATTTCCTTCGTTCCGTGTTGAGGGTGAATATGTGGCCGACTAAATTTCATTCCTAAGTTGCCAAAGAAAAAGTAGTTTTCTCAATTTTGACTGACATGTTCGAGATTGGAACTACAGTAAAGTCAATAAACGCAAATGTCACTCAAGTGAGATATGTTCAAATAATTGCATTTACATGCAACGTATTACAATTTTGCATTATATTTTTACTGTGCCGGGGTAAATTAAATAATCTCTAGTGATTTACTTGTTAGTGTATGCCGCAAAATAAAATTTATGATTTAAAATTTACATTTACTGTAATAATAATAAAGTCTCATTTAATTACATCTATACCGTAGTATTTATTTCGTATTAGCATAATTAGGTAATCTAAATAAATGTTAATAGTACACAAGTTTCTTCAAAGTCAAACTTGATTGCTGTTACTTTCTCTTTCTACCAATAACCAAAAGTAATCTAAAGCTGAATGAAAGCAATTCTATATGCCATTAAATTTAAATACAAAATTAGAACTCGCAGAATGCGTTGAAAGAAATGATAGTCGTCGTTATTGAAAAATATTTAAATGTAACTGGATTCTCACTACCTGTTAAATAATGTAAGCTATCACTACCAGTCGGTAGGAAGTTGCAAAAATCTTCAACTTCTACCTATCATCAAGTGGTTCCAGCACATTCTTGTGGAACTTGGACAGAATACCAATGTATCATCTTCAAACCACACTTACTTCTTTTCAGTTACTTTTCGCTGATATAACTCTCATTTTCATTCAGTTTATGCTCTTTCGACATGGAAGTATTAAAACATTTTTGAAGTAGGTTCTTTAAATGTTAAGCGTACTCTATAAACTTTATTCAAAGAATAGGTGAAGAGGTTATGCTAGTAGTGTTTGGCAAATTCATAATAGGAAATTGTGAAATGGTTAAGAATGAAGGATTTTCTAAGGTTTAATAGTGGAAAAAGTGCCGAAAGGTGAATTATTCTTTCTATTGTTCAATATGGAACCCTGCCAAATCCTCACCTTTATTTTCTTTTCTATCCAACACTTCTTTCCGCGACATTTCACTCGTTCTAATTTTAAAATAAATCAAATTTTAAATACCTTTTCTTTCTTTTTTGAGTATAGAATTATACAGCATTTGTAATGTCACTAAAAACATATTTACTCATTTTTCACCCTTTTCGTATGAGATTTTCTTTCAATTTCGAAACGAAAATTACAATTGATTCGACGCTCGTCATTCTGTAAGTCTAAAATAATGCTTCCAGTCAATTGAATTTTTTTACGTAACGTACAAACATACATATACCGTATACACAACAAAATCAATATCAATCATTACACACTAAATTCAGAACACTTTTCAAATTTAACAGATAATATAGATAGATAGAAACAATTAAAATTTAATTGAAGGAAAAGAAAATACGGTACGATAAAATGTGCAATCAAGTTGAAGATTCTTGATGCACACAAGATGCAAACAAAGTTGGGGTTTGGAGAGAAAAGAATCTGCAACCTCATCCCTCATTAGCATTTTATTCTTTTCATTCTACAAGTAAAAGCCGTAAAGGGGTGAGGGCTAATCCTGCCTTTGTTTGCTACTCTGGATAGATAGAGAAAGGGAAAAAGAGAAAACCAAACTAAATCCGGAAAGAAAACATCCTCAGGATGAAAACTATAGTGGACCAATGGCTTGCGTAACTAGTAAAAAGTAGAAAAATGTTACAAGCGTTTGTTTGTTTTTTGTTGTTGAAAAGATTGCCATACTTGTGGTCGCAGCACATGAGCACTAAAAGCTAATGAGATCATTAAATTTGATGGGCGAATACAATCATCAGAATTATTAATCAAGGTAATAGTTTCATCTAAATTATTCATTTAAGCATTTATTTGATCTATATTCATGATTTTTAAAGATACTTTGCCAATATAACAAATCATTGGCCCATTAAAAACAATTTATTTGGTTGGTGAATCAAATCACCAAAAATAAGCATAATAAGATAGGTCTTTTGGATAAAATTTACGATGTTTCTCTATCACAATTTGTGGTCATGGTCGAGCCAAGATCGATGGGTTGGATTTTCTTGTATCTGTCTTTGGTTTTATATTAGTTCCACCAAGAATGGGTACTGTGTTTGACTGATAACGATTTGACCTTTTTTGCTTGCGTTGCCAACTGTAAATACAAATTAAGTGGATCTACCGCGCAGATGTGACTCAATTTGAATTAAACAGTAGTTTTCATTTAAAAATGTTAATAAGGTTTGTAAAATCAGCCGTTTTAAGACTAAAAAGCACGCTTTAGGGCAATCTAGTCTGGATGCATTTAGCCCTTTACTTTGCACGAGACTCATCACATGAAGTTTATTTTTATGGTTTGTGATTCACCACTACATCATACGACTTGAACGTGAAAATTTAATCCTGTTGGCAATCAGGTACGTGTTTGTACAAGATTAAATTTTAATGCTCGCGCGGTATGTTGCAAGTTAGGAAGTGAAAAATTACGTAATTTATTCTTATGACACATTTAAGCCAATTTTTACAATTTTGTATTTTTACTTGTTTTTCTCATTATTTAGTTCCAGACTTATGTCTGACCAAATTCAAACAAACTACAGCCAATACACTAATTATTAATTCACATCACTTCGTGATGTGAATTTTTCACATTTCAGTTGAATCAACATTTGCTAAATGCAAAGCAAACTTCACATTTATTTTCCAACTTTATTACGCATGATTCATTAGTGTTTGTCCCTGTAATACAAATACCACTGTATATACTATAATGCCAAAAGTAAATAGATTTCTCAGTCGTTTATTAACTTTGTTTAACGCTGTCTGTAAAGTTAGTAAGTCGACTTACACCTGGCGAGCGAGAATTGCTACAGATGCGACATGTTAAAAACAGGGAAACAAGACCACACCTACATCGACGGTAACGACATGCAGCGGATGACCTGACTTTTTTCCAAAGTTGTCATTCTTCATTCGCCAACACACATGCTGCGGTTTGAGGAGGGGAAAAAATGAATAAAAAGGGAATTAATGAAATATGTTACAAAGAATTAACTTCACATTGAAATGAGTTAATTTATTTTCAATTGTTCCAGTTTCAGCAGAAAAATTGTTTGATTTTCTAATTTTTGTTGGAATCTTATAATACGGACCAATTTATAATT
>JAQIXU010000111.1:0-64995 GCA_034701245.1 Strigamia transsilvanica
AATCATAATCATTGCAGACTTAGAGTGTGGAGACTCGATCTAAATGGGGCACCTCCAAAAGAGATTGAATCCAGAGGAGTAAGTCCATCATTTGCAAATTTTGTCTCTTTTACACACTTCATTCAATCTGTACAGGTTACAGATCCAGAAATTCTGCCACATTACCCTTACAGGGATGATGCAACAGCCATTTATCACATCATAAGAAATTACATCAGTGAAATAGTCAATCATTACTACAGTAATGTCCCATAATTCAAATGCAGCAGCTACTAAAAAAGAATTTTTTTTCAAATTCAGAATCAGAAGATGATTTAAGAAATGATCATGAATTGCAAGAATGGAGGAAAGAACTGGTTTTAGCTAGAGATCAAAATGGAGTTGGAATGCTGGTAATACCTCATCACATTTCTAAGTAAATCAATTTGTTCGTGTAATTTGACCACTCTAAAACTCAACACAGGGAGTTCCTGGAGATGAAAATGGATTCACAACTCATGAACAACTCATAGACGCAGTCACAGCAATCATTTCAGTTTGCAGCATTGGACATGCTTCTGCCAATTTCCAACAATATGACGAATACGCATTCACACCAAACTATCCTGCCTGTTTAGCAGGCAAAATTCCCAACGACAAAGTGTGTTTTCTTTCCGAAGGGTTTAATATTATTTTATAAAATACATTTAAATTAAATTAAATTAAATTAAATTAAATTATATTATAGACCCCGTTGACTGAAGCTGATATTGTAAGCTACTTACCGAGTAAAAGCATCACTTTGGACATCATGGTCATCACTTCAATGCTGAGTATGAAAGGAACAAAATCATTGGGAGATTTTGAAGTTCAGTATCTGTATGATCCTGTGACTTTAGCTGCAGCTGAAAGGTGACACGTTGGAGCGATGTTGTATCTATGGGATAATAAAATAATTATGTTTTTTTAGGTTCCGTAATTCACTGAATGAATTAAGTGATAAAATTACTGCAAGGTGTCAAAAGGATCCGTCTAAAGCTTATAAATGGCTGGATCCGAAAATTGTTCCAAATGCCATAAGTATTTGAGCAAAGACAAAGCACAGTTCCGGAAGTTCCAAATTATGTCTGAAATAATTTAATATTTGAATTTGTAAATATTTTATAACGTGCCATTTCATTAGGAATTATTAAAAACTCACGATTGCAATTTTAGAAAACTGTTTTGTAACCTTTTAAGCATGGTTGTCACGTTGTTGTTGTTATTTACCATGCACTCGCGCCATCTTGTGATGGGAAAAAGCGTCATAAATAATAAAAGTACAACATTTTATCACTTTATGACTTCTTTTTATTTTATTTTATTTCTAAAATAGAAATAAAAAATAACAAAAAAATAAGTTTGATTCATTTTGTTTTTAAATTTAAAATTTACAATTTAATGACACCTGACAAAAGTCCTTCAATTAAAAACAACATGGCGTCCCAAAATGTCATTTCTCGATTCATTTTTTGTTTAGAAAAAATTAAATCAAATTCCAAAAATTAGATATATTCATATTGATCAGGTTTTAACCGCATCATTTGGATATTTTTCCATCATTTTTCCAGATATTGAAATCAATTGTGGAAATATTTCGCAGTGAATACGAAATGATTTGCAATTAAGCGCGCGCGAATTCATCGACATCGAGTCGAGTGCGATGAGCCTTGGAGTGGAGGGGACTGTCTCCATTTTCTAGCTATTGATCTCGATCCACGAGCAGTGAACGCATCAGGATTTGTTAGTTCAGCCTGGAGGAGATGGCGCCAATCGGATTATCGCTGATTGCGTCGGCCGAGGCAGGCAGTGAACAAACACTGCAACCAGGGATGGAATGTCACCGCTTAAAAAAACTTAACAAACCACGTGGATAGAAAGAAGGAAAATTAATAAAAATAAGTAAATAAATAAATAAGAAAAAGATTCATTCTGTCTTGATTTTTTTTATTCTGGTTAAGTTTGCATTTTCAAATTTAAACACAATTAATTTAGATTAGGCATCGGATATGAAGATTTAATGTTATTTTAACGTCGTATTTGCATTTATATATTTGTGCGTAATTCAATTTGTTGAAAAAATAAACATTGCGATTATGGAGAAATTCATCGAGGAAATATGCTTAGGTTTCCGTTCTTTTTCCTGTCTTCTAAATGCGCCTGTAAAAATAAGTTTTAATAGTGTTTAGGAAATTGAAATAAGTCGATTTTCGAGGTTCAGGAAATAGGGTTGGGATAGTTTAGAAGAAATGATTATTTCTTTAGCTTAAAAAAGACGTTTTGGGACTTTTTATTTTTTAAAAAAGACAGCTTTGCACTTTTTTTGACTAAAAAATGTCGTTTTTGCACTTTTTTTGACTAAAAAATGTCGTTTATGCACTTTTTTTGACTAAAAAATGTCGTTTTTGCACTTTTTTTGACTAAAAAATGTCGTTTTTGCACTTTTTTTTACTAAAAAAAATGCCTTTTTGCACATGTTTGAATATTAAATTTGACATTTTTTTACTAAAAAATGACGTTCTTGCACGTTTTAATAAATAAAAGACATTTTTGCACATATTTTGCCCAAAACAGAGACATTTTTGCACTTTTTTGACTAAAAAATGACGTTTTTGAAGGTCTTACAGTTGCCCTCAACCCCTACATAAATAAATATTAATTTTTTTACCGTGATGATTTGCGAATACTGAGGTCTTTTCAACAAATCATACGCCAGTGTCAAAAGCCGAAGAATCGTAGAATGAAAAACATGATCGCCGAAACAAAACAGATCAATTCCAAACTCAAACCCCATTCCGTAATCGCATTCATCATTTGCGAATTGAATCAACGTCACAATCTCATGCAATTTATCAAAATTCGTCGTCTTTTCCTCTTCCGTTTCGCTGTCCGCAACCAACTGCATTAATTTCTTTAATTTACCTACAAAAAAAAAACATTTTACTTAAAATAATTCAATTTTTTCTCCATATCTGTCACATTACCGTCTGTTTCCGGCAATGGCCGATACCCCACTTCGTTTTTCTTATCAAACGGTACCACAATTCCAGCTCGATGAAACGTTTTCGCAACTACAAGTTTCTGCCGCGCGTTCATCTCGCTTGTTCGTGCGTCCAACGTGAACTGGTGATCGGCGGCCCATTTTTTCAGTTTGCTATTCAGCTCTTTCATTTCGTCCAGATGTGTTTTCGTATACTTGGATTTGAAGTCTTTGATCTGTGATTTGATGTGCGCACTGCAATTTCAAAAATATTCAAACTGTTATTCACTAATTTTGAGTTTTTTGTTTTGTTTTTCGCCTTACTTGACCGCCGCGAATAAATTTGGCGCTACAGGAGTGAAAACGCAGTCATTAGTCGAGTTATTCGAGGCGACAAAATTCGGCATTTCGTTTGGATCGTCGCGAAAATAACCGAAATGAAACTGCGAGTTCTTCTCGGTCGTCGCGAGAACCGTCATGAACTCGGGGGGATCGTAATAGAACCTCCAATGACGTAAATAAGCGTTTGGTTTCAAATCTGATTTCATTTTTCCCGACAAAACGTCGAATGGACCCACAAGAATTAAATTTAAGTATGTTTTTAGCGTACCTAGATTAAATAAAACAATTTTTCCAATCGTTTGTGGACATTTGAGTTGATTTGAATTGATTTACTGGGTTTTACGCAGAGACAAAATTCCCAAAATGAGTAGAAATCTGGCGGCATGTCAACTAGAAATCGCTTTTTAATTCGTTCTTGAGGTGTTAGATTTGGATCTTCAGTCTCATCCGTCGTCGGATCTTCTGAATCGGAATTTTTTGATGTTGGGTCGTGAGTTTCGTCGTTGTTTGTTGATATTTGTTGAGAATCTTGTGATGAATAAATGAATTAAAAGCTTTGTCGATTATTTCAATCATCGTGTACCATTTTTGTTCGTACTTTCTTCAATATCTTCGGCCAGTTTAATTTTTTTCGAGTTTACTTGATCCTGTAATGAAAGAAAAAAGTTGTTGTTGTTGTTGTTATGTAAACAAGTAAAATCAATTTACTCACGTTTGAATTTGATGTTGGTGGATGTTTGAATTTTTTCCTGTGTAGAGGATTTTTTTGGTAACACTTGGCGCCGTATTTGCAAGCTGTGCGACAATCGCTTTCGTCATCAAATTGATTCGCCGAGTTACTTTGATCATCGCATACATCGCGATTTCCCGCCATGTTTGCTTTCGTGTTGTTATGATGATTAGGAAACCAAAGCGCCACCTTGTGGTCAAAGTTTAACACAGTCTTTTAAAACGCTTTGAAAACCAATGTTTTTGCCTAGGTGTTTTCCCATTAATACTACTAGATGGCGCCACATAACAACTATCCAAATTACAAATACTGTAAATGTATTTCATTCATTACATGTTGATCGATGTCTTCATTTCTAACATAAGAGTTAATTTTATCACAAGCCGAGTTGTTAATGTTCCTGCATCTATTCAATATTAACCTATTCAATGGACTTTGCATTTTAAAATTTTCTTGACTATGCTTTAGTTAATTGAGCGACAACTTGAAATACTTAAACGAATTGCTCAAAGTCTTCAACTAACATTGTCAATTGAGATTCGGTTGTGGCATTATTGGCATCCGCATGTACGCTTATTTGATGCAAGTTTTTGAAGAGAAAATACAAGTAACATCTTTGCAATAAAACCACTTTTAACGAGATCAATTGGTCCAATTTGATCGGAAATTTTTGGAAATAACACAAACTGGGCCTTACCTCCAGGTGAGACTTGTGACATAGCACCCTTCATCAGTAACATTTTTGCACGTGAATAACTCTAGATGTCTGCATTGTAGACTATTTTTATTAATTTCAGCTAGAACTTCATCCGTGCATTCTTCCTATTGCGGCAGCAGTTTGCTCATGTAGTCAGGTGGAAATTTCACATGGGAATCTTGGCTGAAGAGGTCTAAACATAAAAGGTTTCGACACACTTGTCCTATTCTATCTTTGTCGTGTTAAAAAATACAAAAGCAAAAGCACAAACACCAAAAACAATTGAAACACGACTTTTCGAATGCAGTATTGACACTTCATAACGTCTGTATATTTCTGGTATTAAACAAACAAAAAGGAGTGTACAAAAACGTGGAAAACGGTAAAAGAAATCAAATATGAAAACCAAAGAAATTATTTGAAAACGGCTTACAAACTGCTAGTAAAAAAAAAGGTGAAAATGTGTTTGAAACGTTCAGGGATTTAATGATTAACGAAACTAGATGTCGCCACGTTACGCATCACTTCCACCACACTCACTCTACTTCATTCTGAGCATTTTCGATCCAACATATGACAAAAACCATAAGCAAAACGTTCATAAATTGATAAAATTGATCAAATAATAAAATCTAATCTTTAAAAAACTACAATACTTACATCAACACAAACAAGACAAGAAAACACGAAAACAAATCATGACTTATCTCTTGTAACAAACTGGGCAGAGCTCCAGAAAACGCATTTGGTTTACTCACCCCGTCAGCTGATTTTGCAAGCACGTATGTACTCAGTGCGTTTACGTAATGTTGGCATTGCGCAGTTGCTCAAAACGTATAAAAAGCAACAGTCAGCTGGCAACCGCCAGCAAAAACCCAATGGTCTAACACTGGAACAAATCATCCCGAATTGATCAACTTTCATGCAACAGTAAGTCGATCATGCCTCAAGTGCCTTGCACGCAAAACCTGCAACGCGAACTGGCCGACACGATAATCCGATGCACGAATCTGGACGAAATTCGCATCCTACTGGCGTGCGGAGCCAAAGTGAACGGCGAAGTGACGCAGGGCTTGCGCCCGCTGCACTACGCGGTCTACAAACGCTTCACGGAAGCTGCGCGTCTTCTTCTGGTGCGCGGCAGCGAAGTGGACGCTCGAGATGACGTCGGCTACTCGGCCATCCACCTGTGCGCCGAGCGCGGCTACACGGATTTGATCGCGATTCTCCTGGAACACAGCGCCAATGTGGATTTCAGTGACCACGACTGCACCGACCCGTTCCCGCGCACCAAACTGGCCGAGGAACCGCTGCGTTTGGCCATCAAAAACGGACACTTCGAAGCCGCGCGTTTCCTGCTGCAGAACGGCGCGAATCCGAACGCTCGTTACTTCCTCGGCTCCGAAATCAACCTGGTGAACCCGCTGGACGTGCGTTTCGTCGAATTGTTGCTATTCCACGGTGCGAACGCCAATTGCACCGACCGTAACGGACTCACGCCCCTAATGAAAGCGTGCCGGCACCCGGACGGCTACGAGGCGGCGCTGCTGCTCATCAAATACGGGGCGAACGTGAACGCGATGGCCGGCGAACGGCATGACTTCCGCACCGTGCTGCACTACGGCGTGCTGAGCAGTAAAATGGACACGGTCTCGATGCTCCTCAAGCAGGGCGCGAACGTCATCTTCCCGTCCGAGTATCGCAAACCGACTCCGTTGGATTTTGCGATCTTGCGCGGCAATCCGGTCATGGTCAAAGTGTTGCTGGAAGCCGGTGCCAATCCGAACGCGTGTTCGCCGCTGATCGGAGGTCCGTTGCACATCGCCTGTGCCGATAACATCCCGAATCGTATGGAGATCCTCGAAATGTTGTTGGATTTCGGCGCCGATCCGAATCTCTACACTTTGTCGGATTCGTGTCCCGAATTGAAACCACCGCTGGGAGAGTACATCGCGAGTAATTCCAATCCGGACTGTCAAGTCGTCGGTTTGTTGCTTAAATACGGAGCTTCCATTGTGGTGAAAACGCAGTTTGGCGACCCGAAAGGGATCCTGAAAGCGATACCAAGATTGCAGGACGACAGTGACGTGTTCGGGACTCTGGTCGCGGCGGCGGAGTCGTTTAACATCGGTGCGATTCGGCGATCGACGTCGTTGTCGTCGTTCCAGAAACAAGTTTTATTGAACAAAGCGCAGAATCCGTTGTCGCTCAAGCACGAGTTGAGAGTTTACATCAGAAATGTTCTACGCGGTAAAGGCTGTTTGCCGATATGTGTCGATGAGTTGCCCTTGCCAGCGCTAGTCAAATCGTATTTATTGTATCTTTGATGAAGAGTCAACGGGTTAAATTTATTTTTCAATTTATTATCAATTTGTTTGGTTTGATTTCTTTATGTAAATATTTGATTTCCATCTTTTTAATGCATGGTTTCTTTTCTATTTGCACTTTTGTATCTTGAAATATGATTTTTTTTTTTTATATATTAATAAACATAATTTGTTTCTTTATTTTTTTTTTATTTTTAATAAAAACAAAAACTTACATTACACAACTGACCCGTTGAACTAACATGTGTTTAATGGGTAAAGAGAAACGATGTAATCGCTTCACTTGTATAGCGTTATAAATAACTTCACTCTAAAAGTAATGACTATTTTTATCACTATCCAACAGATAAAACTATATTTTCATTTTTTTTTATTTACAAATTTAAAATTTATTATTTTATTTCTATTAAATAACTTAATTAACATAGGAATTAATCGTTTAGTTGGTCTCAGGAGTTCCAATCAAACGCAATGTGGCAAGTTAGCAGGTAAAACATTGCTATTACAGTTGTGATGAGCATTGTGGGAAAGCCAATCCTGTAGGGAGAAAAAGAAATTATTTTTAAAAAGATCTAAAAATATTTTAGTTTATGGATTTTTTTGAATGAAATTTTAGCGTTCGTTTAAAAAAAAAATGGAAATATTCCGACCAGGCACTGTCTGGGAGGATGCAACACGTTTAAAAATAGTTGTCTCCCATGGCCTTTTCATGGAAACGATATTTTCAAGGTTACATTTGTTTTACCACGAATTCAATTTGCAATCGTTAGATTCTTGAAATCCAACATTTAATCTTGTACTAAAAAAAAAATAATTATTTTTTGGATATCTTACTTGAAAAACTCCAAAAAAGTGAATTTATATCCGTGTTGTTCTGCCACGCCTGCGCATACAACATTAGCAGAAGCTCCAATGAGGGTTCCATTGCCTGCAATGAAAAGTGGCAAGTAAACAACACTGAATTTATGTTAAAACCTAAAAAAAAACTATTGCGGAAACATGTTTTCTCTTTCATTTCATTTCATCACGGACGGAAATTGCCTAATTCAAAATTAATCCATCCAAATGTTATTCTATTTATTTTTATTGTGATTTGGGTTGATAACCTTGGCTATGTTTATCCCCCTAAATTGCAAGACCATTTTTCTATTTCCACACTCTTTGTTCCATCCTTCGCAACGTTTTTAAAAAAAAAATTAAATTTTTTTTTTATTTTTTTTTTCAATTTCATCCAAATGTTGATATTGCGTCATTCAATGATTTTCCACGTGCTTTAAAACCCACAAGTGACTATATCTATTTTCGTTTTTAACACTCGCATTCATACGCACGTGAGTTGGTTTAGCCACGGCATCAACAAGATGAAGTAGATATAAATATAAGTGAAACATGTTTGAGATTTCTAACTGCAGATGTCAGTAAAAATCAACTCGCCTCCAAGACATGCACCGAAAGCCAAAGCCCACACGAGCGGCTGAAGTGGAAGATTCAACGCAGGGTTCTGGCCAAGTCGTAACACGATTGGGATCATGACGGTCGTGAAGGGAATGTTGTCGATAAAGCTCGACGCTATTGCGGACACCCATAAAACAAGAATGATGGCTATTGGCAGACGCAAATCTTTCTCTAAGCCGTTAATGAAGTTCTCTGTGGCACTGCCGATGGCTTCGAGGAGCCCCATTTCAGTCAACGCTGCCATCACCACGAAAAGAGCGGCGAAAAAAATTAGCGTCGACCACTCGATCCAACTGAAAAGGTGCTCCACGTCGCTCATATCCGCCAAAACAAGAAGCAAAATGGCGCCCATTAATGCAATCCAACCTAATGTTTATTGGGAATAATTTATTAAAAGAATAGTTGCTAGTTTCGCACAAGCATTGCAGTGAAGCATCATGCGCTGCGTAGCAGTGAAGCATCGTTCGCTTCACTGCAATGCTTGTGTTTTAACTATACCTAAACTGATATTTATGCCTGGTACAATTGAGTGCAGAAAAAACATGATGATGACACAGAATAAGACGCAGCCTGATTTGATGAGGAGTGGCCAATCTCGAATTTTATACTGAAATATTTTCAATAATTTAAAATTGATTTTATGGATCAAATAAAATGGCACATACTGTTTCTTCTAATTCCACTAAACTCGCTTTGTAATCTTCTTCATTCGGTCTGGTATTGTAAAGTCGTTTCTTTAAGTTGTTTTCTAATGTTGCTACTTTTCGTAACAATTTCTTCCTGACCGAGCTTTCATCTCTCGAGTAGAGAGACACGCTCTTAGCTGCTCGTTTCCATACATTAATTTCTTGTTTTAACTCTGAAAAATGTTTAGAAGTGTACACCAACTATCCCCCAAACGTATTCTTATCAATTGCATCTACCTACGACTTCCGGTTCGTCGTCTAAATGCAGTTTTATGCACGTGCGATACATGAGCATTATAAAACCATAGGTAAATATCAAAACAAAGAAGACGCCGCATCCCATGTGAGTCGTGAAGTTTGCAAATTCAATACCCTATTAAACATATAATCATTAAAATTATACACTCTAAAAAAAAATTAATAAAAGGTGTATTTAGGTGTAAAACGATGTCCCAGCACGCACAGTCTTTAGATGTTACTCTGGGACAAGTTTAAACCACAATTACACCCTTTTGTGAGTGTATTTTCCTTTTCCAATCAGAAAATTTTTACAATCAAACTAGGCCTACACCTCGTTTTTTATTTCAGGATTTGACACAATGATGACGTTAGGTGGGTCTCCAACTGCTGTTGCTGTTCCTCCAACATTAGAAAAAATGATCAGAGCAATAAGCACATATTTTGGATTAAGATTCAACACTTCACTCAATCTATAATTAATAGAACATGATTTATTATGTGTATGTGTCTTATTTTGAAACTAACCTGATGGTAACCGGTGTGAGCAACAATATTGTTGTGACATTATCGAGGAAGGCAGACACCACTGCTGTAGCCAAGCAGAGGAGTGTCAACAATGTCCACACGCGTCCTCGTGCAATTTTGAATACCTAAGAACAATTGAATGTAGTAATTTTAAAACATTTGGCTCAATTTCATACCAGAACAGCTAAGTAATCAAAAAATCCACTTTCACACAAAATGGCTACCATGACCATCATGCCAAAAAGCAAACAAAGTGTCTCGATGTCAATCCAACTCATTATTTTGGTTAAAGATGGTTTCTGCAACATGGTTAAACAATTAATTGGAGATTGTTGTAGATTTTTAGGACTAGCGCACTTCTCCCATTGCTGCCAGCACTGAAATTGCTGCTGTGGCTGCTATCATGGCTGCTAAGGTTCTGTGGACAACCTGAGCAGAAAACACATCATGTTACACCAATCAGATTTAGTCATTTAGAATGTCACCTCAAAAATAATTAACAGATAAAGCCCAACTAGAATTAAAGCAGCATATATAACTCCATGTTGGATATTAGTTGAAAAATCATCAATTTGCATTACAAAAGGAAATGACTGCATGTAATCAGTTGATAGTTGCAAATACATATCACATGCTCTGAGAATTGAAGCAAAAATGAAAGAATTATGATAATTTTGTTTTTGTATAAAAGAAAAATATTATTTGGGATCTTATTCACCCAGTTCTGTTTGCCACATCAAACATGATGTTAACCCTTGATTCCTCAAAAGAATTTGAAAAATAATTTGGTGGAGCTATTGTTAATTGATGAACTGCTGCAATCTGTGAACATACAACAAAAATGGTTGGATTACACATGACAGAACACTAAATGTTTCCTACCTTGTCTGTTTTATTGCACAGTTTAAAATGCAGAATCAACTTGAGTGTTTTGTTGTTGTTGTTTGTTTGTCCCAGGTAAAAAGAACCAGCAAGTGACAAATGCAGGATTGAATTTGTGCTTGCAAAATGACTTTTAAGTCCTACAACTGTGAATTGTTAAGATTCTTTTACAATTTCTCCATCTAAAATACAAATATATAGTAACTAATGTGGATACAGATATCTGAGCCAGATGCAATTGAATATTGGTGTAAATCTAAGCTAGGTTCTGCCATTACTGTATAAATGAACTAAAAAAAAACAATAATAATACAATTAGTGGCAATTTAAAACTACACACATGAATTAACATAGTCACCACACAACCAACAGTGAAACATGCAATAACTGCAATCTTCATGTAATTCCAACATCGATGTGTCTCTGATTCTTCAGCATAAAAATTTGTAGCTATGGAAACATCATCATCAAATCTAATTGAAAAAAATACTAACTATTAACTAATAAATCAAAATTTTAAATCAATCATTTGCTTCTACTTTTTATCTCTGTAACCAAATGATTTTTTTCTTTTTCCAGTCAAAAGAGGTGTTGTTTCCAACTCAGAAGAAGCACAGCTGGAATTTGGTAACATCAACTGCCCATTGCCGAAACTGCCATCTATGGGACGAAAATGAAACCACACAAAATAAAACTTATTCTTTTTGTCTTTTATAATGATCCATTTACATTTTTGTATTGACATTGGGGCTGGTGTTTGTCGTTCATTATAACTGTCATCACTAAAAACAAACAAACAAACAAACAAAATTATCTTTCTAAATAAAATGCTAAATTCAAAATTAAACTTACCTCATTGAAGAACCTGATGTAACACTATTCCAATTGTCTGTATTTTGCAAAGCTCTTTCTTGCTCGATTTTAGGATTAACCGGTACTTGTAAATGTTGAGTTACAGTGATTTCAGGGATATGATATGCATCAGCACTCATATTGATGAGTATATTAGTTGGAGAAAAACAAATCTAAATTAAATTCTAAACACCCCTATTCTAGTTTATATAGGTAATGATTGATAACGAATGAAATGACGTCTCTAACGATTCATTTGCGATAAAGCCTTCAGGTTTATTTCGAGCTTTTATCAGTACACACAGGTTATCATACATAACTATCTTTGTAAATACGCAATAGGTTCTTTTCCATTGCGCGATCCTGAGTGTTCTTATTTAAGTTTAATCACCCTAACTACAAAAATCTCTCAATTAGTCACTTTTTAGACCCAAAAAAAAAAATTAAAAAACGACAAAATAGAAACAAAATAAATTTAATTAGTTGAGGTGTCGATAGATGGCACTGGTTTAGCTTGGACCCGTACACGATCAATACACTCCAACGATCTGAATATTAGAGCACAAGGTCTGCCATCTAAAAGCAGCTTTTTTCTTCCCAGCAGTCGCTCCAGCTCAAACCGAAAAAAATGTTGCTTTAACGCCACTACAACACCGAAGCAACATTCTCCTCACGAATCTCAACATGCAGAACATCCCCCGATCGTCTCTCAAGCCATCCAGCACCGTTTCACCAACCCCCTGCAAAATGGTAAGCAAAAACATGACGATTTCCATCCCCCCTCGGCCCCTTGCGATGAATTTATTCATTAATTCCAGCACCAATTAACCAATTAAATGATTTAACTCGTAGACTTATTAATCGGACATTGCCCCAACCATGAGCGAACCGAATTCCGACACACCGGTGCCGTCGACAGGGCAATTCCCACCGATTGTCGAACTGAACGTCGGCGGAGTATTCTACACGACTTCGTTGAGCACCCTCACACGTCACGCGGATTCTCTGCTGGGGGAGATGTTCACGGGTCGCTCTTCGGTGCCCCTGACTCGCGACTCAAAGGGCAAGTACTTTATCGATCGAGACGGCGTTCTTTTCCGTTACGTGCTCGATTATTTACGAAACGACAAACTCGTCTTGCCGGAGAATTTCCACGAGAAAGACCGACTGCGATCCGAGGCGCAGTATTTCCGACTGGGGGACATGGTGGGCTTCCCGGGCGACTCGTCGATCGCCGCCGCGACCAAACCGGCGCACATCACGGTCGGTTATCGAGGGTCGTTCGCTTTTGGACGAGACGGCATGGCTGACGTGAAGTTTCGCAAGCTTTCTCGCATCTTGGTATGCGGACGCGTGTGGGTGTGCCGCGAAGTGTTTGGCGAAACACTCAACGAAAGCCGTGACCCCGACCGCGGTTCGTGCGACCGATATACGGGCCGTTTCTTTCTCAAGCATTCGTTCCTTGAGCAAGCTTTCGATATGCTGCTGGATGCCGGCTTTAAGTGTGCGGCAGCGTGCGGCTCGGGCACGGCGTGTGGCGCTGAGGTGAAACCCGGTGTGGATTCCGAGGAGAGCAAGTGGAATCATTACAACGAATTCGTGTTTATTAGACCTTGAAATGTGATTCGACTCATTTGACGTTGATGTTTTATAGAGGTTTTTTCTTTGGGTTGCGATTAATTTCATTTAATTTTGAAGGTTTAAAGTGATACTGCACTGAATTTTAATTAAATATCAATTAAAACTGATGATTTTCGCTGTTTTTTGTTAATTGAGAAAAAAGATTTTTTTGATGAATTAAGTTTCGATTATAGACGGTAGGTTTCGGATTTTGTTTTTCTTTGCTGTATCTCTTTAAGTGCCTCAAATATTAGCTTTTTTGGTTTGTTTTTACAGTTTTTATTATAATTTTTTATTTATTTATTTAAAATTTCCTGCGGAGTAAAGAGAAAATAATAATGCCCACGATGAACCATCAAACTGAACATAAATCTGTGGAATGCGTTGTAATATCAAGTGGAAATTTCAACAACAGATAGAAAACAGTAAAGAAGAAAGGGAAAAAAAAATTCTTTTTGTGTGTGATGTGAATTTTCCGCGTGAAGTACAACTGAGACGCACGTGTAAGTTCCCATTCTTTTATTTTTTATTTTTATTTTTAAATATCTTTATTTTTCTCCTCCATCTCTTTGAATTCTTCGTTTGCAACTAGAGAAAAAGTGATTCATCATTTAGGATCAAAGATTTCACTACTGAGAATTTTCTTCCTTTACTTAATTATGCATGAAAAGTTTACTTGAATTTTGCGTTTAGTTTCTCCAACTGCTAGTGGCTTAGCAAATGTGATTTCAAGAAGTGGAAAATGCGTTAAAGGTGATGTGTGATATCTGTAATTATTATTATAAACATTCAAAGAAAAACTAAATTTTTTGTTTTTGTTTTTAAATTTCTATTTTAAGTCTATTTGATGTCTTTTTAAGAAAAAATTCATTTAATTCATAATTCAACTAATTTTTTGAGAAGAAATAAAAATTACAGTATAGTTTCTAAATTATAAATAGCATATAAGTTAATAATATTAGATATATTATAAAAATTCTTATCCTTTGGATTAATATTAAATATTATTACCAATATTGTCACAGTTGTTGATGTGTCACATATTCTATCATTATATTTATCAAACACTTTAAATAGAAAGCAAAAAAAGAGATGAAAAAGAAATAAAAAATTTAAAAAATGTATTAATTAATTTTGTAAAATCCACATGAATAAATTGTTAGTTAATAATGAAAATTTGTAGAAATTATGACAAAAAAAAAAAAATTTTAGCGTTATTTTTAAATTTTTGGATTTTTGAATTTTTGAATTTTTGAATTGTGGGATTTTTGAATTTTCGAATTTTTGCATTTTTGCATTTTTGCATTTTTGAATATTTTTGAGAATTTTTAAATTTTTGAGAATTTTTAAATTTTTGAGAATTTTTAAATTTTTGAATTTTTGAATTTTAAAATTTCTAAATAAATCGCTAACACCGATCAATTCATTGACTCGTTCCAGCACTTGAATTTAGTTACAAAATTAATTTATGTAATGGGATGTCGTAAAACATGCTGAAACGGCACGTATGGAACGATTTTTCCCAAAACAGTGATATAATTTGATACCTCCGCATCAGCACAGCAGAAAAGCAGAGAAATTCTATCCGAGCAGGATGTGCAGCTCACAAATTGACAGACACTAATGGACAGTGAAGAGTGATTTAGAATTGGTGGATGCCAATATCCGAGCCGCGTTGAATGCGTATAGACGTAAAGAAGTTTGAATTTCGTGCAGAAATGTGAAGCTCAGATGCAATTAAAAGGGGAAGCTGAGCATCGATGCAGAAGCACACATGCCAAGGCGAAAATTGCACGTGATAGCATCAGCAAGTAAACGTAGCATGAAATGAGCCAGATTGTATCTAGTAAGAAATTTCCCAACTTTTTAGGCCAAAAAAAAACCATAAAAACTTGTTTAATGCACCAAATACACATTTAACGCCACGAACTAACAAAATTCACATTGTCAACAAACTTTCTCAAGAATTTGGATCGTTTTTCATCAATTTTTCAGCCATTAAACATCGCCATCGCGTGTTATTTGTTTATTTATTATCACAGTTGTAGAATGTCTGCAATTTGTCGTGGTCGTGCAACTGGGGATTGTCATATGTGAGCTTTGGTGGGAAGCGTACCAGCAGGCGGTCAATTGATTTCTGTCAGCGCCCATCTTTTCGTTGCTGGTAAAAAATACACAATTGACTTTTTTGAATTTATTATTCATCAATTTGTGTCGAATGAAATTCCATTTCGGATTTATTGATTCATCGTGCATTTCTGCTCTGGATAATTAAATCTTTTATAAGCGGTGCCAGGGTTTAATTTAAAACGAGTCGAGCCTGTTCCTGTAATACAAGTTTAAATAATTTCTGCTTTTAGATTGCATTAGTCCCCGTTTCATGGGGGCATTGGAGTTACACGTGTCCTGCATTTCACCTTAATTAATTACATTTTCAAACTGCTGGACAAAAGCATTTCACATAAAACGACTAAAAGGTGCGCATCTTCAAACGGACCCACGAAACTAACTTGTCGAGCTGCTTAGTGTTCAATTTGGAACAGAAACAACTGGAATGTAAACATAAAACGGCGCTCTAGCTCTCGTTTAGCTTTAAAAAGAAGAAAACCTCGATTTTTTTGTCGGTTTCTTTGCTGATATTCTATAAAGAAAAGGATCGGCACTTGGGATTTATTGTTTTATGACATTTACCTGAAAAATGCTCAGTAGAATCGCCGTGGATGATTGATTGCGCAGCTGAGTGGGCAGTATAACATAAAGAAATACTGTAGCAATTTTTTTATTGCTAAAAACTGGGCGGGAAACATTTGGTGGAAATGAATTACAGTCGTAATTGCCTGCAGTTGGCCAAAAACTAAATAAAAAATGTGCAGTTATTAATGAAAATGTTTGCGCAACAACTAAACACATGGTACTTGCAAATAAAAATGGTTTGTATTATATTTATCCCCTTAGCAAGTCGTAAATAAACGTAAAATTTGCTAATCAATTTGTGCAAACACTTGACACGATCCTCATGAAACAACTAACACGAACGGAGTTAGTACTGCAATTTTCAATTCTGCTGCAACTCGATCTAACTTCCTTATTTGTTTCGAAAAAATTGACCCTTTTTGTCATTAAGGTTTATCTCTTGAAATAAGTTGTAAAACCTCTGAGGGAACTCGATTCGAGTGGCTTCTTGAGGAGACCTAGATCAATGTTAGTCTCCTGGTCCTCTCGAGGTTTTTTAAAGTAGAAAAAGTGGAAGAGTATGTCAAATAAACTTCTAGTTACTTGCTTCGCACGTGATCTATAAATGCACACGTAAAGTAATTGACAAGCTGTAATGGACAAGTGGGATTAAATTGATGTCAGATGATGGGTAAGATTCGCACACAATCGCCCATTGTGGTGATTTTTATTCATAAAGAATTTTCGAGATTTATTAATTATCTCGTGACAGGATTTTTAATCTTGTTAGAGTTGATCATTTTTGTCGTTTTATCATTTGCGTCTTCCAGCATCTTGTTGATGAAAACGACGTTGGCAGCCAACCGTTTCCCTGGTGGTTGCACATCGGAATTAGTCTTCGAGCGGTGGCTCTTTTATGTTTTTTTTTTTTATTTTTTTATTTTCGAATTTAAAGTTTGTCTTGAGAAAAGAGTATTTGAAAAAACACAAATCTTTAAATCTAAATTATATCCCAGCAAGTACACAGCACGGACGGAGGAGGAGAAAGAAATTTAATGGCTCAAACAGCTGTAAACTTTCTCAACATTTATCTAACAACATCATAAACAACATCGTTATTTGCAACCGTTAACAGAACATAAAAATCCCAAACTGTATATACATATATTCCTAGATTAGGCTCGAATAAATTCTCGCCTTTCTGCTACCCAAAAGACAAAAGTCAATAGAATTGATTTTGAAAAAAGATAAAACGAGTTTTAACTCTGTGCAGTTGCAGTACAGAGAAGTATAACAACTCGCACTTCAACAAATCTATTTACACTGAAATCAACTTAACTGTAGACCTGAGAGATGTTTTCTGGCAACACAATCTATTCCTGCACGCACTGTGTACGTTTCAGTGCCACAAACTCGGTCCACAACATCATTTTGCCTTATTTTCTGTAAATTACTAGCAGCGAGAAAAAGAGAAAAAAAATAAACAAACTAGAAACTAGAGTAGGAAATGCAATCAGATCCTCGTTTTAGTAGTCCCACGAGATTTCCCTATAATGAGAAAGGCAGATGCAATTAATTCCACACCAAAACTTATTATTTTTAGCTAATTTAGTCTCCATCTATCGGCTAGATTTCACTTGACATTTCCGTGGTTAGAGATAAGGTCAAACTCGCGCCAAAAACGTTCACTGGGACAGATCAGATGCACCATTTATCACCATCAAAATAGAAAGAAACGGAGGATGATTCATTGCACTCTCATGTAATAGGCTATTTAGAAGCTTGATTGGTTCCATACATTACCAACAAGTTTGCAGAAACGCCAGTCATGAGTAATAAAACGCTATAAATAAAGCGGGATCGAAACTTAAGGGATAATTAAATCTTGATTAATATCTTAGGTTATAAATACTTAAAGTTTTAATGATATAAAAGTGGGAAATGTTTTTTCCATAACGAGCACTTTCCCTTTCCTTTTAGGTACCTTTTTTTTATTATGTTTTTCTTTTCATATACGGCTAGAAAACTACTGTTTTATGGGCACCACAGAATGGCCCGTTTGTGGCTCTCAAATCCTCAACCACTGCCCACTTTCTCGTTTATTCACAAGCTAAATTGCACCTTATACACGCGTGCCCGTTTTCAATACTTGATATATGCTTGTAATGGCTTTTAGAACGCATTAAATGATGATGAATTTAAGTTTGGTGTTTTCGTATTGTTTTGTGTGTGTTTTCGATATGTTCTTGTTAAAATTTAATCTGAAACGAGGCTTTTAAATTGCCTGTTAATTATACAAAGGATTTCGAATTTCTATTGCGGTTATTGGACCGATTTGTCTCTTCGTCACACAATTACCAGTCTTTACTTTTCTCTTCTTTGGTGCAATAACCATCTTCACTGCAATCGATTTTTCACTTGCCAGCTCCACCCACCTAAGCACGTGATTGTATTGTAAATAGCCAAACATTTAGGTTAGTTGTGCATTAAATGATATATGAAAAATGTACCATGGAGAACGATATGGTGTTTTTTATTTTCATTTTTTAAAATTGGATGTGAAGAGAAATATTTTTATTTTTATTGGATCTTACACGGTTTTGGGTTAAAGGCAAATTATGGATCGATAGACGTTGAGGTAAAATATGCCTCGCTATGTCAATAAATTATTATTTTTTTTATTTAAGGTGATCTTTTGGACGAAATAATTATTTTATACGACAATTTGAGTTGATATTCACTTGATTAAGTTCTGTTTAATTGACACTTAATTTCCACGAATTTAATTACACTAATAACAACTTCAAACAACTAAAACACAAGAAACGAAACTATAATTAGTTTTTCAAACTCCCCACCAAAAACTACCGACATCTGTAATGAAAAAGTGTAACTTTACTCGTTGCCAGTGGAAATTCATATAATTATGGCCGATTTGTATAACCGTGTGTCTACACGGTTATACAAATCCACAAGAAAACGGCTCAATAAAACACTTATCGTGACCCACAAACATCGTTATCAATCTAAAAACAGAAACTACATCGACCTGAGCACGTGCGACGAAGAGGAATGGACAGGAAACGAAGAACCACGTGACAATTCCGCGTAGGCGTAACTTCACAAAAATATTATTGGGCCCCCCTCCGATTTTTAGGGGCCCAAAAAAAATTTGATTCTAAATTTTTAGGATTTGGGCCCATAAAATGTCTGCCAGAAAGGCCCCAGAACATAGATACGCCTTTGGGGTCCCAAAAGGCTAAAAAAAAATTCCAAAAAATACATTTTTTAAAAGTTTATTCCGAAAACTTTTCTTTTTAAATTTTTCTGGGTCCCTTTTATGTCTGGGTCCCCTCGCAACGCGGAGTACTACATCCGGTAGTTACGCCACTGCAATTCCGACTCAAGAGTGAGCAAAAAATCAACAAAAACACAAAAAAACGTCAAAAACTAATCTAACTTTAGTTGCAGATATTCAGACCCCGAATGGCTGTACGGAGTGAGTTACTCTGGAGATCTGCTTTACGTCGGATCAACATTGCCGTCACCGGAACAAGTTCCAGAAGCGAGCACGAATGCGCACAAAGACAGAAACCCCCATGGAAATGCGAGCAATGTAAACAAATTCGAGGAAAACACGAAGATAAAACACTCCGGTATTTATTTACCGAGTCTATAAATACCGTATTTGTTCGGGGTGAATTGTGTGTTTATTTTTGGTTAAAATTTCGCCGCAGATACGCCGAAATCACTAATAAAAGGGAGTAAACGGCTGAAAAATGTCGACCTGGGCCCGTGAGAAGTGCCGAGCGCAGAAGACGCCAATAACGCGTTTAGTCACGTGCCAAAAGTGACTTTCCATCAAGTTTGCGGCGAAGCGAAGGAAGTTTTCCTCGACGTTGATCCGAGTCGTCATAATTACGGCAGACGTGCGAGTTTATGCGAAGTTCTCTTCGGAATTATACCCGCAAGTTACCATGGTAACTGCAATGGAGATGTCAGCCACGACGACGATCGTATTATGGTTCGTGGTCTGATTCCAGATGGCGAAGCCATGTGTTGCCAGGCCATAAAAATTGGTAAAAAGATTCGAGGAAATTTAATTTAATTTAATTTAATTTGATTGTGTGGATTGTCAAGTGATTTGGATGGAATTTGGGTTTGGTTTAGACAGGGGATTGGATTCGGAGTGTGAATGACATGGAAGTGTCTTTTCGCAATGTGAATCAAGTCCTAGGTGCCATTTCCTACCCGTGGAAGGTGAGTGGGCGGTTCCCTGGTGCCACAGGGATCCTGTATTGATTTTAATTTTGGTTTCTCTTGGGTCTTGGGTTTTCGGTTTTACTTCTCGATGAAATATTTATCAGATGTGAATTTTAGCGGATATAAGTTCGAATAAAAATGGATTTCTTTTTACAGTATTTTTGTCCAATTGCGGTATCGATCTCGCAAACTAAAGCAGAAATGCTCAAGTTGGTTCCGTAAATGGATTAAAGTAATGGATTTTTAGGTTCGGTGGAAAAAAAATTGATTTTTTTTTCTTTTTTTTTCTCACATAATCCCGACTTCCTCGTTCAAATCACTTCCGTGTTGCCAAAATGTAAAAAAAAAAAAAAGAAAAAATTTTAAAAATTAATCTTTTTTGTTAATTTTTGGTACTTTTTCATAATTTTTTCAAAGGAAAAAATGACGCCATTTTGGGCGATATTTATTTTATATTTTATTTTTTGGGTATTTATTTTGTTTAACTGGTGAGGAAATGGAAAGTTGTTTTGGAAAACGAAAAGCGTTTAAGTTGTGATGGTTTTGGAGGGCAGTAATTTGTCAAATTAACGCATGCGTGTTAAAAGGTGGTAAGTCATGACGGATTTGGTGATTTTTAATTAAGCAAACGTCGGCTTTAATTCTTAAATATTTGAATTGTGCTCGTTATCAGTTTGCGGGTTCCTCGAAAATCGAGCCGTTGGATTTTTCTAATGCGTTGTTCGTGTTTCCAACAGATTAGATTGTTGACAAGTTGCTCGCACAACGTCAGAATACACAAACTCAAATCTATTTTTAACTCCTTTTTCAAGAAAAGTGAAAAATTGCAAAAATAAATAAATAAATAAATCAAAACAATTCCAAGTGTTAAATCTTGAATTTAACTTGAATAATCTTTTTGCCACACGCCGCTGTTACGCCGCTGTCACAAACAGGTGCAGGAGAAGAAAAAATGTGCGTGCTTGGGCACTGAAATTGATGACTGCAACATTTGTGATATTTATTAGAAAGATGTTGAATTTGTCTGTTTTTCTTTTAGTGCATTTTTTTTAAAAATAACAGAAAGAAAAAAAACATTTTTCATCAGAAAATACCGATACTTTAATCTTTGTTATTGGTTTGTCCTGTCAAGACCACGACCTCATTACACGCGGACCGTGGCTGCGAACAGACAACTTAATCAAAGACTTTATTGGTGCACGTCCACCTTTTTCGTAAGGTTGACTATTGATATATTTCTAATTAAAAGTTTTTAATGGAAAAGTTGTAAATCAGTTAATAATTTATGCACAGTTAGAAACTAAGAAATGAAATCCAGTGGAGATCACCGTTAAGGCGCAAGAAGCGCGCGCTTAGGGCCTCGGTACAGGGCCATTTTGAGACTTTCGTGGGCCCTAGGCATTTTCTAGACACCTCTGTCTATCTTATTATGGATTTTTCATTCAATATTTACTCTTTACGTATTAATTTATAGAAGGGAGGGCTTCAGGTTGTGCTTCTGGGCCTCCAAATGCATGATCTGCCACCGATGAAAGCGTTCCAGGAAATGGAATTTTTTCTCGGTATTGCAGGTCAAACTAGTAGTTGAAAGTGCCAGCTTACAGTCCCTGGCTGGTATGTTGAAGTGAAACCAGGTAGTAAACATTATTAATCAATATTCCATTTCTTCAGCCCCATCAGAAGTGCCAACTGGTCAAGATGGTGTGTGACCAGAAGGCGAAAGAAGAACAAGAGACATTTTTATTGCTCAATAGCACTAACTGCGTAGTGCTCCACTTAACCCAGGAAGGTGTGTCTGAACTGTCAAGAGGAAAGGTCTATATATATACACCAGTTCCATTAGCAACAACGTTTTTTGAGAATAATTTACCATTCCAATGTGGTTTACCAATATCCTGCATGGGACAACAACTGGTCCAAGTGCGAGGGATGTTTGTGACCCTGAGTCACACTTTACCAGACATTATGTCATGTAATCCAATCAGGTGAAACCCTTTGTTCCTTCTTCGTCGTTATTACCTCTTAACTGCACTCCCTGGATTATTAAATCTTCTTTTATTGAGCAGTTCCAGTTTACTATGTGATGAGAAACTCATTCATGTTGAATATGTGCAGGAGGGAAATGAAACTTTTGTTTTAGCTTCACCCGATGATTGGTAAATGAATAATTTCAAATTGGTATAGATACCCAAGGTAATATATTCAATTCCCTTCTGTTTAGCATGCGCGTAAACCAGCTGCATCATTTAGTCACGGATATGATTCGATTATTGACGTTTTAATACCAATCACTGCATGAGTAAGTAATACAAACTAAGTGCAATTAATACGATAGTTCAGTGTCAGATTTCCAGATTTTTTTTGGGACTCTACTTACTAGATACAGAATTGGGTTGATTTGTTCAATTTAAACATTTAATTTTAGTGTTCTTGATCAATTTAGACATTTAATTTTAGTGTTCTTGATCAATTTAGACATTTATTTAGTCCATTATGTATTGAATTTAATTGTTTTGGTCAATTTCTACATTGAATTCAGTCGTTTTGACCAATTTAGACTTGCATTGTAAAGGATACCGCATTGAATAGGCATTCTGTGCTCAATAAGAGCATACGGTATTCACCTAAATAAATGTGCCCCAGAAATACAGCAGAGTTAAATCCCTGCCAACAAGTTAATCAATAACGTTATCTCTTATACTACCTTCAAACACAGAGTTTGCACTTGGAACAAAATGTTTATCAAACTACAGCACCTGAACAAGTTGTTTGGCAAGGTGGACTAGACTGGAGGCATGTTTGAGCTTCCAAACAGCTTCCTTGGTTGTTGTATTTTGATAAAAATATTGCCCAAAAAGTTTGTCCATTTCACATTACTATAAATTCTCCGGTTGGATTCTGCTTGAATGCAGTGTCTAGGCTTGTACCTACAAGCTGTAGGCAACATGGAAGAGCAGGTCACAGTTGTCTTCAGGGACAACCACAGGCATCTTTAGCCAAGTGGTAAATCCAGCCCTGATTTACTTACAAAGCAGCATAAAAATATTCATGACTTAACCAAAAATTGTTTGTAATAACAATATCCTAGACACCTGTTCCAGTGTAATAATTAATTTTGAATTTTGTTTGAAGGGCCTTTTCCAAAGCAGAAAACAAATTAGCTCTTGATCAACTGTTGCTTGAGTCAGCAGAAAGGGACTGGTAATTGGAAGCAGCAGCCTAATGGCTTTGTTCTTGTCAATAATGCTTTTAAAGGTGCTCAATGGTTACCTTTATCACCCCACATTCAGGTGGAATTACAGAGTTAATCAACACATTATCTCTATCTTACGGTCTCTTCATAATTGCCAATTACTAGATGGAGATTCATAACATGCTAAATGAATTTGAAGCTGCTGATTTTGTAAATCTGGTATGTTTTGTTTACATTCTCTTGATTTGTTTATTGTGATTAAAATATGGAGCTTGAAATGGAATCTCTCCCTGTTTTTAATATCAACTTGGCACATTTTTCTCATGCCAGTCACATAATTATTACGATGTACAGAGAAGCTACACCATTTTAGGCACTTGCTTGTTTTGTAGGGTGAGATGGAATGAGTATGCAAAGAATTCCTCTATTTAATTGCTCTGTCCTCTGGATTATAGAGCTATCTGCTGGCAAATCATTTGCCTAAAGAGGATATATTACTGTTTTTGAAATACCATGGTCTTATTGTGTTAACCAATCAAAAATCAGTCTCTTGCTTAGTTATGTAGAAGAAGGTTTTCCCATCGAGGAGATGTCAAACCAATATTCAAGTGTCAGAAACAAGTGGCAGATGGTTTCTGATGGTTGTGGGTTTGGTAAGTTTTTTTTATATCTTTTTTTTTATATAAAAATGTATATATATATATTTTTTTATTTTTAGAAACAATGTCTGTTTCCAGTTTTATTAGAGGCAGGTGGTTGCAGTGTCAAGTCAGTACTAAAATGGCATTAAAATTTTTTGTTTTTTAATTTATTTTTTATCTTTTTGGTAGAGCTGAAGACAAACCAGGACCAGATCCTTTTTATGTCAACCAAGCAGAAGCCACTCTTGCTCAATTGGCTTCACTCCAGATTGCAAAAGCACGTGAGGCTTGGTAAGGGGTAAAAATGATGTACTTTATTCGAATTGAATGTTCTTAGCAACTCCTAATTTAATACTGTTCAAATCCAGTTTGTCGAGGAATGTAGCATCGCTTGCAAAAGCCGATTGGTTTATGCAAATGAATAAACCCAGTAAAAACGATGCAAATAGAGAACAGGAAGCGAAACTTAGTCTCAAATCTCGTAACTTTAAGCCCGATACATAATAAAACCATGTCCATCTGTCTAACACACATTTAAATAGACAGAGCGGTGAATTAAAATAAAAGCTGTGGTACTTAATCACGGAAATACAGTATTTGTCATATCATCATTTAGGATTTAGCATTTTATTACAATGAATCTGACACGAGTAATTCATTGGGCACGAACAGTATGAGCGATGCAGCACCAATGATGACTCCGCGAAAGTGTAGTCGTACTTCAAGAAAAAGCAGCAAAACCAACCCATACAAAGTAAATTGTGAACATGTGTTTCATTGAAAAAGAAAAAAATTATACATCTCTCTGAGCAGAATAAGAGATGTTGCACGTTGCCTGGCAGCAGCACAATCGATTTAAATTCCTTGCATAAAACCTTACCAGATGTGGATAAAAGCGCTTTAAAGTAAGTTCTGCATGAACGTTACTCATCCTCGACAGGTGCGGGTTGACCAAAACTTAACCATAATTACACAAGGCCGTTTTAGCAAATAGAAACGATTGAATCCATTTGTCGATTTATTTCTAGATTGACGACTGGATGCGGAAACCACTCCGTTTCATCACATTCACATGAATTCGGCTGATGGGGTCTTTGTATCCTCCTGTGAAGTAATGGAGAACTTTCACGCCGTTTGTTTGTTGGTTCAACAGCAGTTCCAGAACAGTCTTAAATACAAAGTGCCTGCAACAATAAAATCTCTTACTAGCAGCCATATAAATTTAATGCTTGTTTTATTTAGGAGACGGTGAAGACCAAAAGTTCACCTCGTTTAGGCTTTGATGATAGTTTGACAAGAGTTAAGGAACAAGAGGTTCTCTTCCAGTGCTCTTTACCTGCAAGACCGAATCAGTAGAAGCCATCTTCAACATTATCTTGGAACAACTAAATTATAAAATTGAATTATTTTAATTTTATGTTTGTTTTTTAGATTTGATTCCATAGAATGTTATCGAGTTGGCATTTAAGTTTGGGGCTTGGAGTTACAGTTTAAGGGAGAAATCAGAATCAATTAATTAGTAATTATACCCAGAAGATTGGCGAAAAGGAAGTGTTTTGTTTACTTCGACTTCGCTATCAGGAATACGGATGTTTTTTTTAATTAGTTCTTTTTATTGCGGGGATATTGTGTTTCCCTTTTTTGCCTTTATATAAAGAATTGTTGTTGGTTATGCAGTTGTATGTTGACATGTTGCTTTTATTTTTGGTATTTGCATGGGATTTGTCCATTACGTATTGTTTAGAAGATGTAAGTATATTTTAATGGATTTTTTTTTAATATTGGTATTATTTGTTTGGGAATAAATTTTATTTTCTGCAAATTTTTTTTATTGCAGTCTGAGCAAATTTATTTAAGTAAATATTATCGTTTTTCTGATTTTGATGCTAAAAATTTGCAGTTGCGCAATTTAAAAAGTAAGGGATTTAATTCTTGTGTTAAACACATCACAACAAGCATAAATTAATTTATTTTGACTTTAGATGAATGCCATGCAGATACTTTGAAAAAAATTCAAAAACTTTTAGAAGATGATGTTTGTCTACCGAGATTGACCATGGTTGAACTCACTGATCCCGACCACCACGTGCTCAAAGTAGTTTAGAAAATGATGATTATCAGACCAAAGATATTGTATTTTTCTCCCCATAGGTTTTGCCCCAAAATGTTCTTCTGCAACGCTGTGCTGGAGGGCACAATACGAAACAACATGGCTGTTTGCCAGCTAAAACGAAACCTATCACTATCCCCGTAAGATTTCAATTTCCTTTTAAAAAATGTGGGTTTTTACCAGTGACCAGATTTTGGAAATAAAAAACCGGGACACCCATTAGCAATACAAAATTGCCCAAAAAATTAGCCGTAATGCACCGAACGGCAGAACCGGAAACAATCACCGCACATTTCCTTCAAATGCTGGAACCAGAACTGCCAACGGATTTCGGTTGAAGTGTGAACCGGTACTCGTTGGTGCGAGCATTTTAACTCCGTCTTGTTCTAAATAATCAAGAAGTTGTTGACTTTTCGAAGAAAGGTTGTATACCGTAAAGCTCCAAATAGAAGCTGGGTCCGTTTATAGGCCCGGTCTCAATTACTAACCCGGGGGTTGAGGTAAAAAAAATAGAAGCCCAGGTCACTATTCGGAGCTTTACGGTACGTTACAATTTTAGCACAAATTAAACCAATTAAACTACTCTCATTATGAGCAATTGATCGATTTTTAAAAACCGGGACACTTTTGCATCCCGAGAAATTTTTTCATGACACTGGGACAAAGCATCCAAAACCGTCACGTTTGGTCACCCCAGTTGTTACAGCGATATATATTTAATTCCAGGTTGTTCGTGTCACAACAAACAGCTTTAACAACAACTTGGAACAAACATGTAGCACGATTAATACGGAAGAACATTTGTCTTGTAAAAGTGGATGTAAAATTTCAAACGAACATTGCAATTCCAAACAAGTAATTCACTCCAAGGGAAAACAAATAATTCTCGTTAATATTTTCATTGTGATTAGATCTTTCGAAGTAATGCGTGTCGCTGCGAGTGTGCAAATGAAAAGGAAATCGAAGAGTGCGCCAAGGCTGGGAAAATGTGGATTGATGTGACGTGTTCTTGCGAGTGTATTCCCAGCGCGGTAGTGGATTGCTCCACTGGCTTTTCTTTCGATCAGCAGTCATGCAGGTATTTGTATTAGTGGTTGCCATGGTTGAACTCTATAGACATGTTTTCATCACTTTGTAGATGCGAGTTGATCACCCGATCGGACGAAGCTAACAATTTCAAAGCCTATATAGCAGCCATGATGAAAAATCAAATGAAAATTGAAATGGCCTAAAATATCTCAATCTGCTTTTCGTATTGTATCCATTTTAAAAATACACAATTGTCGGTTTTGTTTTACTTGTAAATACCGTGTCACGTTGTGTTTTAATACACAAACTCGCCGCAAAGCGCGCGTGTGAGCAATATTTACATACTATAAAAAATAACAAAAAATTAAAGATAAATGTTTTGTTTTGTTTTCTTTGATAAAATAATTTTTTTTCCCGCAAGAACTTGCCAAGTTTCGTTGTTTTTGTCGCAATAGGGTTAAAGCTCAACTAGCGGATGGAGCATGCGCAGTGTAACTTTCCCGCCATAATTGCTTTCCCGCTTGTTGCCACTGAATATTGTGTCTAAAATAGTCATGAAACAAATATGTACATCCGTGATCAGATGATCCAGTGCTAGCCTCGTATTATCAACAGATTTTACCAACTATTTGGATCGTTACGCACCGAAATGGAGATTTTATCAAGGATGTATAAAACTTAATGACAGATGCTAAAAATTCCATAGATTATAGTCGGTGTAACCTACCCGTAATACCAAACATTCCAAAGATAATAATCTGATATTCTATAAAATACAAATTTTCATGTCTAAAAGTAACTTGTGCTTTTAAGTATGGGAAACAAAACAGGAGGAGGAAAGTTGACTAATGTATTGCAAAATTGTGGTTTGTTTATTTTTTATTTTAGATTTTATCTCATTGGAGAATATTTTATAAATTACAAGTTGGATGAACGAATAAAAATGGTTAGTTTTTAGTACAGTGAACGAACAATTATTAATAATAATCTCAAAAACAGGCAAAGTCGTGGAGAAAGCCAAGGAATTTGAAAGTGTGGGGCCCCTGATCGAGGCCCGAAAAACTAACATCTGAGCCGGCCCTGGTGCTTGCACCACTCGATGGCCGCCAATTCATCGGATGTAAATTAACCGCAATGACGAACTTGTGTCACCATCGGGGCCGTTTTTTTCCCTTAATTTCCCAGTTTGCGGTTTTTGTTATAGATGCCAGTATATTTTGTTCCGAATTAAAATGGCCTACGAGGCCTGCTTGGTTGGAGAATTGGGGGTATCCGACCATCGGATATCCTTGTATGAACTGGCCTGTAGTGAGAAAAATGTTCGTTATTTGTATAAATTTGGTTTGTGGTGCTGTAGACACAATTTCAGGAGACTGGATAAATGACTCAAAATTGCGATTGGGCAGACAGCACAGATGGTGAAACAAAGTCTACTAACATCTAAAACAAAAACGGCAAACTGGGAAATGGTACCAGTGGTCGTCATTGCAGTATTTACATTTGATGAACTATAATTGTTACTCCCCTTTCAAAGAACCTAGAAGGTTCATGTGAAATAAATGAAATTAATTTACAGCTGATGAATTGGCGGCCCCATGAATTTACACGCGATGAATTTGATGCAATGAATTTGACGCGATGTATTGTCGCGTCGGGAGACCGTTTTTGCAGTGCTGGTAAAGGGATTTAGTAATTCACGAAATTGAAGACTTGATCGAATTATTATGTGGTGCTAGTTTAAATGAAAATGATTATTTTTTATTATTTTTCAAACTGCAGAATTGCCAATACTTCTATTTGCAGAATACAATATTCTCCTGTGCAGAACTAAAAGATATAATTCAGATCTTGCTCATCTTCTGATCATGCGATAGTTACCAACTTATTATTTAAGTACGCAGGTTTACGACTTGATGAATTTGTAGTAATGAAATTGGTCGCGTTTGCGAAATGTTTAGTCGCAATGCGATTACATCATCGCGCACCCTCAACAATTTTAACGCTGTAGAGCAGGGTTGTCCAACCTTTTCGATGTTCAGGGCCACATTTTAGTAGTAGAAAGTGTTTGGGGGCCGCAGTTCATGGAGTCTTATGGGTAAAAGTCGGCGCACTTACATAAAATTTGTTATATAATTTAATTTTACAAATGGTGTACAATACGTATATTTATCGGGGAAAAATAACAATTGAACTACAGAGCATTTGAAATTCATTGCGTCTTCATTTGGTTGTGGGCCACATTGATACTTACCACGGGTCGCGTGTTGGACAACCCTGCTGTAGAGAATGACTCTGACTACCATGTCAAATTAAGCAAATAATAGTTAATTATAACTTGATAAAGGTTAAGTGTTTCACTAAATAAGTGCAGTTAAAAATTACTCTGATGTTTTAATCCAAATTTTCCATATGCAAAAAATGAATTAGAATTTTTCCTAAGTAACTATGTACAATTTTTACTATATTTTAATATTTTCAGTTCATCATGCTACAGAATCTTGTTGGGTTGAAGGTACTGTAAATAAAAAACAGGTTAATTCTACAGAAACTAGAACATATTTATTGAAATACTAAATCAAGACACACCCTAGTTTCATCTTTAATATCTGTATCTGTATTAATTTAACAGCAACAAGTTATTACAGCACCAATTCACCAAAGGTTGTTTAATTTAATTTTGTTTTCATAGAAAATAAGGATATTTATTTCTTAATTTTTGGTGCTATCCAAGCAATGCAATAAATGGTGTCTCATATTCCTTATTGTTCCTATACTACTTGAAAGTGCACAAATGCATAGAACATAATAAAATGTTGCAGTTTTGGATTTTATTTGAGAAGTATAAATTGCTTTCTATTCTCACCACACAATTCTGTTTACACTATAATAAAATCAAAATCTTATTTGCCATAGTCAATATTTTATTATGCAAAATATACACAAAATAAAATTATCACAAATCAACACCACATGCCAAGTGAACAAATACTGGAAATGAAAATAAATCTTAAACATAGTCAATCTAACCATCCAAAAGCAGCAAAAGCTTATCCAAATGTTTTATCAGGGCCTTTCAGAGCATATGTGAAATGCTATGTACACAATTGAGTCTAGAATTGATTTTTTCCATCTAAAATATTAAAGTTGTATTGACTGACATGTATACATCACATAGCATACACACTTTCAGTTATTACTGTAGTTTAATTACTATTTCAACTAATTACAAACAACACATGGGTGCTGTTGATGTTCTTGAAGACCAGATATGTGCTTAGTGGTCATTGTACCTTTGTAAGTTAATTTTAATAAAAAACAAAAGCAGAGAATGTGATTGCTGATATGGCTATGGATTTGTGGACTACAAAGAAGTTGAAAGAAAAGGTGGAAAGATATTGGCCAAACACAAAAATGCATAAAAATATTTGCACTTGGTAATATTCCTATTGAGAATGTGACACATCGGTTCAAATTTATCGTTAATTTTCTCATTTAATCATTTTTATTAACGACACAAATGATAAATTGATTACTTTCAATATTGTTTCGGCAGCAGCATTACGTAAGCAGCTATTGTTGACACGCGGGCACACATTATCATTCCGCTTTATAACAACACAATTAATAGAAATTATTTTACAGAAAAGGTTAATTAAAATACCAAACGTCATTTTCCAAGTTTGTTGAACCCCTGTCACGTGAATCATCAGTTGGTTCCATTTGTTTCCTTAAAATAAAAATGAAAACTCCCAACAACCAAAATCAACACTCCAAACTAAACCCGAAACGAATATTTACATTTATTGCACACAAAATAAAGAAAAAAAGAAAAACAAAAAGGAAAACACAAAACAAAATCAATATAAATTAATAATAAACCAAAAAAAACCGCCTAGACTTAATGTAAAAAATATTGAACCGAACACGAAAAACCAAAACGGAAACTTTATTCCACCATTTCGTGTCATCCTACACGTGCCCGCCATTTTCTCTGTTTTCCGATTACTAGCCTAGCCCGTATTTGGGTCAATCTTGTGAGTAAAACTAACAGATACTTAGCAATGACGAGTGCTATAATCAAGCATTATTACCGATCCCGACACGAATATCGACCATCTAATTAATTGCTGCATTTCAATCGCTCGGCGTAAGCACATGGGTAACAAAATAACATCCGTGTGACGCAAACCAATGTTAAAATACGAAGGGCACATTGTCGATAAGGACGTACAGCCGATCGTTTACTGCCCAGAATTAGCACTGCGAATATTTAAAGCATACTAGTTTCGACTGTAAGTATCGCCGGTAAGTTATTCCGCTTTATTTGATTGTTCTCGACCGGATCGTGTTGGTGTTGTGAACTTTTAGTCCTATTCGCGTCGGTGCCGATACACGAAAATGTTATCCGATAATCGGTGTAGAATTCTTTCGTGTTTCGGACGGATCGAACGGTTCACAATGCGAACGATTTTAGTGTTAAATTAGTCGTAGTCGTGCGGGGGACGTGTTTGTTGCTGAATTTGCAAGTGGCGTTCGGTTAACGGATTAAAAAGTCCGTTTCGAAAAGGTAGGTTTGGGTTTGTGCTCACTTTCGGATTGATTTCGACGGTTTGTGAGATTGCATTCACGATTTTGTCGGGTTGGTTAGTTGGTTTGGGTGTGTGGGAGAATTGTGCACGATTTTGTCGGGTTGGTTGTTAGGCTTATTTGACGTCAAAATGGCGGCGCGAGTAACCGTCGTCCATGGTTAGGCTTATGCAGTGCGATGTGTAGGTTTGTAAAAAACGAGTGGAAATCGTGGAAAAAAAGGGTTTGGGAGGGTGTTAGTTGTATTGTTTTGTTCGGGATGGGATGGTGTGTGTTTTTTCATGTTGGAATGTGTAATTGTTTGTTTTGAACGGGAAATATTAATGAAGTTGTGGACAAATGATATTCGAGTGCTTTGTTTTGAAGTAAAGTAATGATGGTAGTGCTTATGGATTTCATCTAAGCTAAGGTGTAATTATACACTCATACTGTGGGCGATTTGATTTATTTCTTTTTTAAAAAAAATTGTGAAAATGTAGAATTCATTGAATTGTGAAATGTGAATTTGATTCTGAAATTAAGCAAATTATGTTTGAGTTTGTGTTCCTAAATGTGGTGGTCAGATTTAACTGTATAAATTGACAAAGTGGAATGATAATTATTCATTTTTTTATCTTTGTTCTAGGAACTATTAGGTTGGAGTACATAGATAGTTTTACTTTTATTTCTACACCAATAACTAAAAGCCATCATTTAGAAGACACTAATTTGTATAGTGGTATTCAACAATGGCAGGTATAGTCTATTTTATTGAAAAGAAAAATAAGCTAGTCTTATTTTGAGGCTTATAAATGCCATTATTTATTTAAAAGTCATGTTGACAAGTAATGACTTTAGTTAAATGCAAGATTGAAAATCAATTTTTAGCCTATGCCAAGTTGAACATCAATTATTTGTGTAATTTTGTTGGAAAATACCATAATTTATTTAACTTAATGTGAAATGATGAATTTGTTTAATTTAAATCTGCATAAGCCACTTCTGGAACTGTAGGGAGTAAGTAGAGGTGCCTTTTGTAAGCCATGATGACTGTTTTAAGTCACTTCAGCCTTCAGCAATGGCCAAGGCCGTGCTGTGGGTAGGAGGCTCTTTTGTGCAAAGTTGTATTTCAGCCGTTTACGTGCTTAGAGGGGCTTTATTCAAAGATGGCTTTCAGTGCCACCATATTGCATAAAAGTGTACTATTGTCCTAAAATGGCACATTCATAATCAAGCGCCTTAGCGATTTTTTTCTGAAACCTGGGTCGGGTAAAACAAACGTGATTTAATTCGTGTTTTAAGGTAGAAACACAAGGAAGTGGGTAAAATTCATAAGCTTGAGTAAATCCGAGATAGCGTTTGACTTGATGATGTGCTTGCATTTACACGCTCTGGTCAAGCTGAGTTTGATTTCCCTAGCTTGAAGCTTGTCTGTGTTCACCCACTCTTTCAACTTGTGCTCGCTAGCTTTACACTCTTACTCACCTTGTGTTTCCGCCTTTAGACGTACCGTCATTTCAGTGTTAGGCAATGAAATACAATAAAGGACATGATTGGTTAACATATCCTTATTTGTTGTCATTTGTGTCTGTTTGCAGTTTTCCTACTTTTTTGCTAACAAGGCGCTTTTTGATCTTCCTTTCCTGTATAGTGGGTAGGTGGAAATGTTAATGATAAATTGAAAGTCGGTTAGAAGAAAATATTGAAAAATAATTTTTTTTACAGATCTTTTACTTCTAAAGATCATGAGATGGCTAGGGGGCTGGGTTTTGTTTTAAGTAGGCAGTTTGGAATAAGGATCTGGGAAGATTCCAATTTATCTCAATTTTTGGATTATTATATCATTTAATTGACCAAAGTTTGTGTTTGCAAGATTCTGATTGGAATAAGTAAAAAATGGATCCAGCAATTTTTGTGTCTGCTTTTTCTTGTTTATGGACAGAATCTTAATTACTTACTATTTGTGTCACTAGATGGCTATTATTGCAAGTTATTTGACATCATAAACACAATAATAGGTCAACGGTTACTATGACATCACTTGAATACAGCCACCTATTTCTAAGAAAAACAACTCTTCTCTCAGGTTAGAAACACTGCACAAAGAAAATTTGTTGATTTGGAATGTTCTTTTACCAGTAAAAGAATAATCTTCCAGTGGCTTTGTATCATTAGTTTGTTGTTTGAGTCTAATGCAACTATGTATCTAGCAGGCAGAGGATTTGTGGTTTGATTCTTGATCCTTGATCTATCTGTTTTGGACTATTTGCATTTGGATATCACACAAGCTTCCTTGTTCAAATAAGTGTTGTCAACATTGGTGCCTGCTGTCTGATATCAAAACCTGGCTTAGTAGTATCTATCAGGTCTTGTTGTGTTTCCTGTGTATACTTCACAAGCAGTGTTGCATGTGTTACTGTTACATAACTCCTGACTTCTTGTTTTTGACATTGGTAAAGTATACATAAAATGTTATCACTCAACACCCAAAACGTTTTCTACCTTTTCGGGCCTTCTTCAGTGGGTAACTGAAGAAATTTTATTCAAACACATAATTATAGTTCAGATTCTTACAAAACTCTTGTGATTGGTTAGTTCTAAGCCATGCCAACTTTGGGAAGACCAATCACAGACACTCCCCTTTCTGGAACTAGGCCAAACACAGCCATGTTGGTTTTAAGCCCCAGTTTCTGGAGGGGTCCTAGACAGAGTATCCCTAGTCTTTGGCCTCAGGTCCAGAAAAGGTCTTTTGGTGCCTTCTAGTGACTAACTCCCAATTGATGACTGGGCTATCGGTTTGATTCCCAAGCATCTGCTGTTGGTTAGTCATGTCCTCATTTCTTACTTCATTAGTTATTTCTAGGACCTCACCATTTCTCTCTGCTTCTTCCACTTGTGCTACTTTTTTCCTGAACTCCACTGGGTAAAGAGATGCAAAACACCACTTAGTGTTCTTTGCTCCCTTGTTTCCATTTAGGTAGCGTCCCTGATTGATAGCTTGGTTTATGTGGAGGCTCTCCAAACACTCGTTGTTGTTTGTTCCCTTCATTTGCGATCATATATGCTCCGTTTCGATCGAAACTGTGTTCTCGTCAGGTCTCATACATATGTCGAACTAGGGCACTCTTGCTGTTTTTGTCATCTATTAGCTTCTGGTGCTCTTTTAATCTGATTGTCAATGCTCTTCCAGTTTGTCCTATGTATTACTTATTGCAATCCTTGCAGGGAATCTCATACAAACCAATACCAGGTGGGTTGGCTTTTGGTATTGGTAGTTTGGTCCTGCTAAGGATGTTGTCCCGGTTGTGCGTGGCTAGTATACCTCCATGGTCAAATGCCTTTTGGATTTGTTTTGTCACTGGTATTTGGTAAGCTTCCCAGGTAACTTAATATTGGTTTATCTTCCTTCAGTCTGGGAAATCTTTTCCAAAAAATCCATTGTTTACTCCATTGTTTAATGGTTTTGTCTGGGTATCTGCTATTTTTAAAGGCCATTTTCCATTCTTCTATCCCTTCATCTAAACACTCCACATTGCTATTTGCCTTCTTGAGTGAGCTGAGGTCCAGTGTATCACTGCCGCCTTCGTACTGGTTTGGTAACCATCTTGTCGCTATTTTCCTCTTGCCCTTTGCTCTCTTAACTATTTTGGCTGTAGTGTCTAGGTGTTTTATCTCTTCTCCTCGGCATTCTAGTTTGATTTTTAATGGTCCCGCTTCATTCCAAATCCTCTCAAATTCCTCATAGCTTTCTTTACTGCCTACTGTATTCATGTCATCTACATATCTCTACTTGAGTTTGTTTTGCATTTTGGATAGGATATGGGACTCCTTCTTTCTAGCGACTAACTTTGCCATTAGGGGGCTAAGACTGTTCCCCATGAATACGCCGTCTTTTTATTAAAAGTATCTGTGTAGCCATGTGTGTACATTGCTGTACAATAACCTTGACATTTTGTGCCCTTATTGAAAGTGACACTGAGTATAAATGAAACTGGTTTATTCCTGGGTTTTATAATGATTTTTAATACTTGTTGCTTTTGGGAGAATTTACATCAGCTAAAATTGATTTGTTTTAGGGGTTAAAATAGATCGACTAACATTTTGTTATTCCTGATAATCGAAATGCATTATGGGTAATTGCCATGTACACATGCACATGGTTTTCCAGATAAATAAAGTTCAATTTTTTCACTTATCTAGAAAACTGTGCATGTAAACATATTAAGTGATAAATTAATAGGTTTCACTCAAATTTGTTAAGATAAATTGCTTAAATATTTTAAGTCAATAACCTCGATTTACTTCAGGATAGAATGTTTTTGTGGCATATTTTGCTTAACTTATTTTAAGTAACAATGATGTGATTTGCGCATGTTCAGTTGAAAAATCATTCAGTGTAATAGCTGCACACATCTGCTTCAGTCATTACTTGGAAGTCACCCATGCAGCATGCATGGTAAATAGATTAAAGGTGAAAAAAAATTAAAGAATGCACTCATGCAGTAATAAGTCATTTAAGCAAACTTAAAAGTTCTGCTGATATTTGACTGCTGTTTTACAAACCACTGGTTTACATTTCAATAACTGCAGGATTGCAAGATACTGGTTTGGTTTTTTTAGACTTTGAGACAGTAGCTGCAGCCAAACATTCATTTAAACTGGACAGTATTTTTAAACAATGGGGTTGTCTCAATTTAAAAAAAAATGGTGGTTGATTTAGTCTGGTTTCAGTTGCAGTGGGCATGCACATAACATTTAGACAGCAAAACAAGTTCAATTGCAATTTCAAACAACAAAACATGTTTTGACTGCAATTTCAACCAACAAAACATGTTTGACTGCAATTTCAAACAACAAAACATGTCTGGCTGCAATTTCAAACAACAAAACTGCAATTTTAAACATGTTTTTTGAATTCAGTTGGTGGCAGCAGCAGCATGTTGTTGTTGCATTGTTGGGACTCCAGCACTGTTTTTCTTTTGAAGTTTTTCTTTATTTGATATGTTTGTGCTGATATTAAGTTTGACTTTAACATTTGCAGGTACAATGTCAAATATGCGGGCTGAAGACGTGCAGCGTAAACTCCTCCAGAAAAAGACGGAAGAACTATTAAAAAAGATGGCCGAAACCAACCAGGCGCTGAACCAAACCGCGACACTATCAATTCCGGTCCGAAAATCCACCGCACGCAAATCAACCCACACGAGTAGAAACAACATTTCTCCAGCCCCCACAAACGACTCGGCCAAGACGCCTAAACTCGCACCAAACTGCATCCGAAAAGCGATTCACACCGCGCTCAAACCGGAGCGGAAGACGAAATCATCGAAATTTCGGAAAAAACAACTAAACGGCTTTCACAAAGAGACAATACCAAACTGCGTCAACAACAACAACCACGACAAAACAAAGGCGAAACAAAAGGAAACGATCAAAGCCAACAATGCAACTATCAACAACACAGGAAAGGTGGAATTAATCAAGGAAACCATTCAGGGAATCAAAGGAACCTTGGGAGCGTTTTTAAAGGCAAAGAGCACAAACATCATCAACAACAACAAAAAGAAATTGGAAATTGTAAAAAGCGCAAAACAAACCGAACCACAACGCAAGAGCGACTTGAGCAGCGATTTAAGTTGCGACTTCGACGAAGAAGAACTCTACGAGGACGACGTTTCGGATGTCTCTTTGCCGGCCAATGTTTGCCTGGCGACGGGCAGCGAGGACGCCGGGTCCGAGGAAGGACTGAAATTGTGGCTGGACGAGTCTTCGGCCAGTTGCGAGGACGCGGAGGCGGCGGCGCACGCTGCAGGGTGCTCGGCGACGGACTCCGAGGAAAAAAAAGTGGCCGCGGTGGCCATTCAGAGACTTCCTACTGGTGTTATTCATCGATTATCTTCAGCAGGAAGGATTAAGGTTCATTTGAAAACTGCCAAGAGGCTTCGGTCGGCGGACGACCTGGAGACGAGGCCTGAGGTTTCCGTCATAGATGGTATAGAGTTTTACAGTTTTGAGACTGAAGAAGACTTAATTGAATATACCATTCAAGATCAGAAACTCAAATTGCCTTCTGATGATGATTTGATCGACGAAAGTGACGTGTGTGCTTACGCTCAGCCGATCATACCGACCAAGACGAACGACATCACCCAAATCAAGGGCTGGCGGAGTAAAATCTTTGCCGCGGAAACCACGGGCGGAGATACGCCGAATCTGGCCGGGATAACCGATTTTAATTGGCTGAAAAAAGTGAAGTGTTCGACCGACGGCGGAGGCGTATCGTGCGCGGCGGGTGCGGGAAGTGTGGTTTCGCCGAAAAGTGCCGAGCGGACGAAATGCGCGGGAAATATTGAATCCAAAATGGAGTCGGGGTCGGAGGATGCCGAATTGGCCGACGAAGATGAACGAAATGCGAAAAATAACGTTAAAACCGGCGCGGGGTTATCGCTTAAGACGTACGGGACGACGGACGCGACGCATGCGGACGAGTCGCGGTTCAACGAACTTTATTTCGGCTCGAGGAAAATGTTGCCGACTATGTCCAAGCCGTACAAGACGAAATACGGCTGGTTCCAGCAGTTCGGATGCGTCAAAGTGGCCGTCGGAGCCGCGTCCGACAGTGCTCCGACGTTTACGCCGCACCAGCCTTTATTCACGTACGACAACAAGGACATGAGCGCCATTTTGGCGGCACGAAACAAGAATGCGCCGCTGGAGGAACTGTCGCTCCCCGAGCGGGGGCTCATCACGCCCAATTGGGCCAAGTTCGCCGTGGAAGCGCTCCGGACAGCGGACGCCGTGCTGAACACGACGAAAACCGTCATCAAGATAGACGAAACAAAACGACCGACGAAAACGAAGATCAATCTCTCGAAACCGTCGAATTTGAACGGGAAAAGCATTTTGAAGAAGACCAAAGTGTACGCCGACGAAACGCCCGCGAACCCCGACCGCTCCGCGACCCAATTCAGTCCTTTGGGTCAACAAAAAGCAATCGACGGTCTGGTCAAGCGAGGCGTGCAAGTGAGCTTCGAAGCGAACGTCGAGCGAGCGCGGAGAGACGACGGATGCAGGTTGTCCGAAAGCTTGTCGGACATTGCGGATAAGGTGGTGAGCGCGCCACCCGACGATTACGTGGAGTTGGTGGAACCCCCGCGCTGCGACGAGCCCGCCGAGGGGAGACCCGCGTGCGGGCAGACGTTCTGCAGACTGGGCTGCGTGTGCGAGAGCATACAGGTCCGCAAGCGGAAGCGTCCGCACTGCGGCAAACTGGACTGCATGTTCGTCTGCGACTGCGGCTTCACGATCTCGAGCAAAACGACCGGCATGATGCACAAGATCCTCTCGCCGTCCATCCAGAGCTGCGACCGCGGCGAGAACTTCAACTCGTCGCCGATACTGACGGACGACGGGCCCATCAAGCGGCGGCGCGTCTCGCGGCCCCCCGCGCGGCTCATGGACAGCGACTTCGTCTGCAAGAGCGCGAAGGATTTGCTCGTTCTGCCGCAACCGCTGCGCGATAAAATGCACGTGGAGAAGCGATTTTACACGAAATTCGAACGCAAGGTCTACAACCGGGCCGGGAACGCGCCCAGAGGCCGGAGACTGGCGATGACCAACGGCAGCTGCAGTCCCAGGGAGGAACAGGAGCCGAGACACGTGGAACCGCCGCGGGTTCCGCCGATTAGGATCGTCAATTTGAAGGGACACATTCCGAAAGTGTCGCCGGTCCACGAGCCCGAGCGAGCGAACGTGGAGAAGTCGCCGAACGCGAAGATCGGCAAGTCGCAGCACGTTCTGCCGTGCGGCACGACGATCGTGAACGGAAAGGTTTCACTCGCCATCCCCAAGGAGACGAACGCCCGCGCGCTGCTGACCATGGGCGAGATCGGGAAAGGGAAGTCCAGTTTGAGGTTCATCGGACTGCGCATGAACAACAGCCCGAACGTGATGCATTCTACTGAAGATGCGCAGAGTTTGGGTCGGAATTTGACCCCTGACGTGGCCAAAGACATGTTGGCGACGCTGAATCTTCAGCAGAAGGCGCCGTTGGGCGGCGCGGTGCAGAAGTCGGTGTTCCAGACGATGTACGCGAAGCTGTGTGGCCGCCAGTCGGTGGAAAAGATCATTGGCTACGTCATAGCCAACGAGAATTTGAAATACGCCGTGGCACTCGCGAAGAGCACCGAGGCGCCGGTCAGTGCGCCGGTCAGCTTCACCGTGGCCGATTTTGTTCGATCGGAGGTGAGATCGTCGAGGGATTTGGAGACGCCGCAGTTCAACATTTATCCGATCATCAATTGCTCGACGCACGTGTTCGTGGGCCCTTTTGATAAGATTTTGCCGAATATTTTCCGCGAATTGGTGCACGAGAGTCCGGCGAAGGCGAAGGATGTCAATAAGGAGGTTAGGGCTGTGGTTAGCGATTTGCTCGACTGCGTGTGTCAGGTGATGGAGCCGGCGAAGTATGTGGGCTCTGCGAATATTAATTATAAGGTGGCCGACAAGAGGATTTCGTTGGGGGATGACCACCGGTTTAGTCGGATTACGATTAGCGGGAATAAAGTCGTGAAAAATAAGGCGAGCGAGGCGAGGGCAAAGCCGGGCCCGGGACCGGGCCCGGCTAGGAGCAGACGGAGATGGGTCGACAAGGATGGAACGGCGAAAGGTGATTTTCATTTTTGATTTTTTATTTTTTAAAAAATAAAAAATTGTTTTATTGATTTTTTTTTTTTTTTTTGGTTTATTTTCAGCTAAAAGTGGAATTGATCCCAAGTATCTTCCGCAAGACGTTGTCAATTTGGCGTACAGACGCCAGTTGGAGTTGAACATGGAGCGGAAGTACTCCGAACTGCATCGACAACGAGAACGGACCCGGCGAAAGAGCGAGATCAATCAATTCGAGCGGCTGGGCGCCATTTTGGAGCAGGAATATCCCGGCGGAGTGAATAACAAATATTTCAACAAACCGAAATTACTGACAAACGTAATTAATTAATTTAATTTAAATTTAAATTTAAATTTAATTTATTTTAATTTGCAAACAGGCGTTGAGATGCATCCGGCAACTAGAAAGCGACGTGACCGTCATGGAGAGAGTTAAGTTGGGGCTGATGAATAAAAGATACTCGCTGTTTCATCGTTACAAAAACCTGCTCAAAGGTATTTTTTTGAAAAATCGCAACTATGAAATAAATATAAATCGAAATAAATATTTTCTTAAAGACGCTCCCGAAGCGAGGCGCGACGAAGCGGTGCGCAAGTTGACCGAAGGGCTCCGTGAGTGCTGCAAGTCGAGAGCCGACAGACAGAAATTGCTGGACGCCCAATGTGAATCCGAGGTAAGAAATAAATTATTAAAATTTATTTTACCGATGTTTTTATTATTTTATTTACGTCATAGGTCCTGGCAAAGAGGAAGAACGGCAAACGAAGAGTTTTGCACGCGAGTAGCGACAGCGACAGCAGTAGCGGCAACCGGTCAAGCGCAAAGGCATCTTTAACCGAATCGGACTACAGTAACGACGGGAATGATGATAATTGTACGTTAAAAGGATAAAACAATGCGAAATTGCACGGAAATAATTTATATTTTCCATTTTTTCTTAGTATTAAGTGAAAATGTCGAAGAAACCGATCTTGTGATGACCGTCGAAGGCGAGTGCGATTTCGGGAACGAGGAGACTCCCGGTTTGTTTATGTACGCGGAAGTGGACGACGAGGTGCCCGAAACGAGGACTCAGGAAACAATAATTGACAATGAATTGAAATCTACAAGCACTGCCGTGAACAGTAGTTCAGTTGGTGTTCGATTAAACGCAGTTTCAACCATTCCTATTGGACAGAACGTCGTTTTACAGTTCAATGACGCGGCTGCGTTGACGGATTTGTTGAGCAACCAGAGCGCGCCGGCGCCCGTCTTGTTGATAGCCAATCAGGCGGAGAGTTGCGTGGAATTGCCGAAAATTGTCGGTTGTGCGACGATTTCGGAGGCGGAATTTTGGGCCGACAGTTAGTAGTGATTTAGTTGTTTACTTATTGTTTTTAAACATGAAATTCTGTATAATACATTAAATTAATTTGGTAATGTTTTAATTTAATGTACTTGGTGCCTTTATTTAATCGACGACATTATTTTTTTCTTTAATTATTGGTTTACAATATTGATTTTTTTATATTTGTCATTTGTTTGTTTACTTTATCTTCTGTATGGTACCTGATGTTGGCCTATAGTAAAGTTTGATAATACTTTTACTTCTGTTAAATTGTAATTAAGCGTATCATGATGCACTATCATCTTTCATATTGAGGACAATAAAATTTAAAATCATTTTGTCATTTTATTTGAAATTCAATTTCTTGTTCGCAGATGGCGGGTGGTGGTTTGGTGTCGTTTGGTTTGGCTTTGTTTTTTAATCTTTTTCATATTATTTAGTTTCCTAGTGATGGTTTTAATCCCAGGTTACGTTCCTCGTGTAAAGAGAGAAGATTTTTTGGGAGAAATAGCGAGAAAAATCGATTAAACAAACATTTAAGGAGAATTTTTGAGTTGTTGGGTAGCCAGAAATGGTGATTCGATTACGTAATTTCCGATGATATCATGCGCACCGCTTGTGCGCGGTAGATGGAAAATAAAGCTGTCTGCCAACGGTTGTGTGCACAAGGTAATTTTAAATGATCTTTTCTTGGAGATTTCACATCAATTTCTTCATAGAACGAACCTAAAAAAAACCGTGAGTACTTTAACCCGCGATAAAACCATAAACACGACCGATCCAACGGTCGAAATATAAATTCTGGACCGAAATTGACCGGTGTGATAAACGCGCGAGAGCAAAAACAGAAACTGATGTGCATAAAATTGCATTTATTTATTAAATGTAATAAGATTTCGTTGAAACGAATAGACAAATGGACCTCGTAAAACACGGGCGAGGAGATTGGTGTGAAATGAACGTTGAAATTTGAAATGAAAACGGGTTGAATTATGTATGCGCAGTTTTAAGCCTATAAAACGGAATTTATTTATTTTGGTGATAGAAATTCGTGGTTGGTTATTAGACAGAACAAAGGAGTGTTTAAAAATTAAGTTTAATTAAAGAAATTAGTTGGGCTTAGGTTAAAACACTCAGTGCTTATTGCACAGGCGCAAAGTGGATTTGTCCGTGATGCTGATGGCGATGAGTCACCACACCAGCCCTAATGCTTAAAAGCAGCAAGAGGGATTCCCTTCTGTTAGTTTGCTGCCTGTTGCTGGCTGGTGTGGGCATATCAGAAAACTCATATCAGGTCATCGTCATCATCATATCAAGCCAGGTGGAAAGGTATTTAGATTTTAGAGAGATTTAGTGGGGATATTGTAAAAGAATTAAAATTTTGGAGGTAGAATTGCGGTTTTTGTTGGGGAATATTGAAAAGGTAGCAATTTTGGAGGTGAAATTGAGATTTTGTTGGAAATGTTTAAAAATAATCAAAATTAACTAAAATTTTAGACCTAGAATTGAGATTTTGTTGAAAATATTTCAATATAATCAAAATTAACTAAAATTTTAGTCCTAAAATTGAGATTTTGTTGAAAATATTCCAATATAATCAAAATTAACTACAATTTTAGACTTAAATTTGAGATTTTGTTGAAAATATTCAAAACTAATCAAAACCAACCAAAATTTTAGGCCAAAAATTGACATTTTGTTGAAAACATTGAAAAATAATCAAAAACAACCAAACTTTTGGACCAAAAATTTCGATTTTGTCGAAAAAACTCAAAAATAATGAAAATTTCCAACCCAAAACTGCGATTATAGATTCACACACGAAAATCCATTCAATAAAATTCCTATTTTTATATATTCTGACCCCAAACATACTCAAATTGAAAGAGAGCAAAAACGATTAACTTGATTGAATAAACTGATGTTAGCTGCATCCCAAAACGACACCACCAATTTAAAAAATAAAAAAAAAGGTCAAACAAAAGAATTGTTTATGAAATTTATCAGTGCATATAATCAAAGACCCATTGTTGTTTATTATCACAGCGAAATGGCCGAGAACGGTTTCGATGAACACTTCTCGAGTTCACCGAATCGAAGAGAAGACAGGGCGAAATGCCGCAGCGGGAGGTTCAGTCCTACGCATAGCGCGCACGGCTGCCTGATGAGAACAAGTCTGTTCAAACTGAGCACGGAGAAAAAGGCGAAAAAGGTTCGTTTCTATCGCAACGGCGACAGGTTTTTCAAGGGCGTCATCTACGCCGTGTCGAACGAGCGCTTTCGGAGCATCGAATCTCTGTTGGAGGAACTGACAAAAAGCTTGGTCGACCAGGCGAATTTACCCAAAGGAGTGCGATTCATTTTCACGGTCGACGGGAAGAAAATCACCGATTTGGATCAGTTGGAAGAGGGCGAAGCGTACGTCTGCAGCTCGACCGAAGCCGTGAAGAAACTCGACTACGGAAAGAACGATGCGCCGCAGTGGAATTCTTGTAAGAATAAAAGTTCGGGGAGTTTGAAGCTCGAGATGAATAATCATGAGGAAAAGGAGTTCATTCGGCCTAAGTTGGTCACTGTGATTCGGAATGGCATTAAACCGAGGAAGGCGGTGAGGATTTTGTTGAATAAGAAGACGGCGCACTCGTTTGGGCAGGTTTTAGGCGATATTACTGAGGCGATCAAGTTGGATAGCGGGATCGTTAAGAAGATTTTTACGCTGGATGGAAAACCGGTGAGTTTGGAATTTGTAGAAATTTGCGGAAAGTTGTCAAAGTTTGTGGAAATATGGCGAAATTTGTCAAAATTGTGGCGAAATTTGTCAAAATTGTGGCGAAATTTGTCAAAATTGAGGCAAAATTTGTCGAAATTGCTCAAAATTTTAACCAGGGTCCCCATAATTCTTTGATTGTTATTTATTTGTTTAGGTCAACTGTTTGGCTGATTTCTTCAACGATGATTCGATATTCATAGCATATGGGCCCGAGAAGTACAGCCATGATGATTTCGATCTCGATTCTGACGGTAAGTGTGATGCTCATTAAAGACTGAACAACTTTGATTTCTTTTTGATTTTTAACTTTAAAAAATATCATCTGAAAGTGATCAGAAATTTTGCAATTTATAAGTCACCGGACAGGATCATAAACTACGTTTCATCATCTCACTTTCATTTCGTAAGAAACTTTTTCTCCTACTAGATGACAGGTTTCAATGTTGAGGTTAGCCTGTGTGAGTCACTGGACTTGCTGCCAGTCGGATGCTGCTTGCGCAGAGAATTCGCTTTTTTAATTCGGGTTTTTGATTTCTTGTTTCGGGGTTGGTTTTATTTGTGTTGTTAAGTGGGAATGTAATTATTGTTTTTGTGGAATAGTTGTCGGGTGTTTGGAATAATTAATTAATAAGATTTAAAAAATGTATAAAATACGTTGGTTTAGTTGGCGTTGTTGTCGAGAGATGGCGGTGAACGGTTTTTCCGTTGTTTTGATTTTGAATTTGATTTTTCTAGAATGTAAATCGTTAACACCGTGCACTAAGAGCCCAATTATGCAAAGAAGTACGAAAATGTCGGCCAAATTGAGAGGCAAACAATTTTCGCCGTGTTTTGAGAATGAAAATGGTAGGTTATTTATTTGAATTTGGGCTCCATATTCAATCCGGGTATTTTGTCTGGCAGATTTCAATGGCGAGGTTTACTACACCAACACATCGCCAAAACTTCATCGAAAAAGCAGATCGAAATCTCCAGTAAATCCATCGAGCACTGTAATGATTTTCTCTATTCACAAATAAAATTTCTATATTTTAAATTCAGGGTCAGGTGAAATTCCAAAACGGACATTTATCCTTAACGACACACAACTTCCCTGCCGACATTTCCAAGAACTACGACGTGGGGAAAATAATCGGCGATGGAAATTTCGCCGTCGTGAGGGAATGCATCGACAAGTAAATTAAATAAAACACAATTAAATTAAATTCTAATTCATTATTACACATTTTTATAGAAAAACGAGAAAAGAATTCGCTTTAAAAATAATAGACAAAACAAAATGCAAGGGAAAGGTAAAAATTTGTTGATTTAATTCAATTTTCATAAAATATTAATTTTTTTTTTAAATTTAAATTTAAAAAAGGAACAAATGATTGAAAATGAGGTTTCCATACTGCGACGTGTTCACCACGCGAATATTGTTATGCTGCTGGAAGAATACGACCTGGACAATGAACTTTATTTAGTGATGGAACTGCTAAAAGGCGGAGATCTTTTCGACGCGATTGCCGGCGCGACGAAATACACCGAACGTGACGCGAGCAAGATGATTAACAACTTGGCGAGCGCCCTCGCGTACCTACATTCACGAAAAATCGTTCATCGGGATATTAAACCGGAAAATTTACTCGTAAATGATTAAAAATATGTCGAAAAGTTGAAAAATCGATAAAAAGATTTTTATTTCAGGTTTTTGACGACGAAAACGGATGCAAATCATTAAAATTAGGTGATTTCGGGCTCGCGGTCGAAATGAACGAATCTCACGAATTATTGTACACCGTTTGCGGCACCCCGACCTACGTGGCGCCCGAAATTCTCGCCGAAACCGGCTACGGACGAAAAGTGGACATGTGGGCCACTGGTGTGATCATGTACATTCTCCTCTGTGGTTTTCCACCATTCGTCAGCCAAACTAACAACCAAGACGAACTTTTTGATCAAATTTTGGCCGGACGTTACGAATTCACGTCGCCTTATTGGGACGACGTGTCCAACTCGGCTAAAGTATTGATTTTTGTCGATAAATTTGCATAAAAATAACTTATTTCCGTTCGTATCCAACAGGAATTAATCGTGAATTTACTTCAAGTCGATGTGGACAGGCGTTTTTCGGCGCTGCAAACCATCTCGCATCCTTGGGTGGCCGTAAGTAAGGGTTTACAGTTAATTTTCTTTGGATCAATTTCATTTTGGTTTTTTTTAATTTCAGGATGACACGGCTTTGGATAACGACATGCACGAGACGGTTTCGCACGAATTGGGCGTATATTTTGACACTAAACCAAAAACCTCATCCAAATCTGCCGGCATTGCTTTGGTTGCCGTAAGTAGTTGACATTTATCGAGGACGTTTTCTTTATAATTTTTGTTTTTCCTTTTTTTTGTGATTGTACAAATTCGATATATATTTTTTAAAATGAATATGGCTGCTAGATGTGTTGTAATATAATCGGAGTTGAGATTTTTTGTGTTTTGTATAATTTATTTTGTAATTTTAATTGAATTTTATTATTATTTTTATGGCAAAAGCTTTGTTATTGCTTTGTATTTCTTTTTCTTTGGTTTTTGCATGAAGTTCTGCATAACCAACTGTGTCTAGTCTTTAATGACTTGAAAAGAAAAATATATAAATTTATAAATAAATAAAAAAATTATTGAGAAATATGTAATTTTTAAAATGATATTTACATGTTTATTTACGAGTTTCCACTCAGTTATTGACACAGATGTGGTGTAATGCATTTGTTTATTATTTTGCTGTTGCTTCCTGAAGGCTGTGTGTGGAAATTAGTTTATTATTTTTGCTTTGGCAGATAATGCTTTTTGTTTTTATTTATTTACAGAGCTGTGCAGTGCTATATTTGCACTTTTTTGTGTAAAAAGCTCCAATATGCACGTGAAAAATGCATTTTTAAGCAGAATCAATTGATTTTTAATCTGAAAAATCCACTTTGCATTAAAATATGAATTTTTATGAGTAAAATATGCATTTTTATGAGTAAAATACGCATTTTTATGAGTAAAATATGCATTTTTATGAGTAAAATATGCTTTTTTATTAGTAAAATATGCATTTTTATGGGTAAAATATGCATTTTTATGACTAAAACATGCATTTTATGACTAAAATATGCATTAATAAATGCATTTTTATAGCTAAAATATGCATTTTTCCAACAAGGTGTCAAAATATTAGCGCATAGCTCCGTTTCCACGTATACACCTGACATTATTTGCCTTTTTTCAATGTATTAGTCCACGGCATTGGATAAAGGTCAACAATATTTTCCCTCCCGCCGATCTATCCAATCGGGAGATTCGTCTCCGTCAACCAACAACTCTGTGCACAACGTCAATGGCAATGGAAATCATTACAAAGATGATAGCGAAACGTTTTAAGGACTTTTTGGAATGCATTTTTATGGTTATTGATCGTTCGTGAGCGTGACTTTTATCTAATAGTGTCTACTAGTGATGCATTTATCCACTTTCTCATAGTGAAGTTGAGTGTTTTAGTGTCACATATGGTCTGATGGAAGCAGCAGTTTTCAAGTTCTATTTATACAATTTATTGTTTTATTTTCTTTTTTATTTTAAGTTTTAAAAGTTCATATTTTCTAGACAGTTTTATATACCGTATATAAATGATTATTTTTAAGTTTTAAACAGTTTTTTTTGATAATAGAATTTACATCAAACGAAGAATGATTAGAATGTCAGCTTGTACTAATTTGCCTTTTAACATATTCCAGCTGTTTATACACGATCAAAGTGCTTAAAAATCACGCATTACTGGCGGAATCTCATTACAACGAATTATTTTTACGATATTAATATCGATATCATGCAAATTCAACCGAATTTCGGTATAAAAATGACATTTTAAGCATTTTTTTCACGAATTTTGATCGGTTGTAACGATATTCCACCCGTATTTGTCAAACATATCCTGTGTTTAAATTGCCTTACGTGTGGTTGATGAAAATTGACGATACAATGGTGCTTTTTGCTTGGTCAAGTGCTTGATTTTTATTAATATTTGCAAACGAGTGACATAATTTTGATATAAAAAAAATAATAAATATTTTTAGGACTTAAATGGCTCCAAACATTGACCCAAATATTAAATAACTTATTTATTTATAAAAGTATTACAATAATATATATTAATATACTATATTTGTGGTTTATGTGTGATTGTAGTTGAAAGTGTTTTTTAATGTCAAATGACTCAAATCTTCCAATGCAGGTCTCAAATTGCTCATGTATGGACATGCCAATTCCGCCTTCCGTATTTTCCAACTCTTGCAATTTTTAATAACTTAAATCAAAGGCTTTTTCTTCCCCTTTTTTTTTATTATTACGCTTTTGTGACATGTTTCCATTTAATGTATTTACATTTTGGAATAAAGGACAAAGAATTAAAACTGAAAAATCAATACAAAAACGATCGTTATGTAGATAATATCGACTCGATTTGATCGATATCTTTGGGACATTTTTCGGACAAAACCAAAGGACCGGTATCAGTCATTAGAATATTGTCCTCAATCCGGATGCCGATTCCGCGGAACTCTTTAGGGACCCTCGTATTATTCTCATTCACATAAATACCTATAAATGTGTTTTTAAAAAAAATTAAAATCAACGAATAAAAAAACTCATAAATAACTATCACCAGGTTCAATGGTAAACACCATTCCACTTTGCAACGACAAACTCCTCGGTATCGCTGCGGAATCGTGCACATCCATCCCCAAGTAATGCGACACGTGATGTGGACAAAACTCTTGCGCAGCCTTAAAAACAAACAAATAAGTTGAAAAACATTTAAAAACATTTCAAAACCAAAACCACAACAAACAATCACCTGATAAGTTTCCGCTTCGGTTAACTGACCCGAAATGAGGCCCAACTCCTTTAACTTCTCACCCAACATTTTAGTAAAACAAACATGCATTTTATCCAGCGAAATCCTCTGCTGGCACAAGCCCAAAAGCTGCTGTTGGATCGCCAAAGTGGCTTCATATAACGCGCGCTGCGCCGAGCTGTACTTCCCTCCTATTGGCCACGTCCTTGTGATGTCACTAATGTAGCCGTGCAGGTAACATCCAGCATCCATCAACACGAGTTGGTTGGGTAAAATCATCTGGTTATTATTGATATAATGGATTATATTGGCGCGATTTCCGCCCGCAACTACCGGCGGATAGGCCAAGTATTTGGCTCCTCGGATGCGACATTCGTACTCCATTTTCGCGTGTAAATCGTTCTCGTTGCATTTCTCGCCCTCGTTGGAGAACCGCATCACTTGCACGAATGCGTCGGACGCTATTTCGCAGCTTTGTTTCATCAGCGCGATCTCGGAAGTCGATTTAATGAGGCGCAACGACTGCAACAGTGGCCGCGGCGATTCGCACGAGAATCTGAAGCTTTTATCGACGAATTTCTTCATTATTTTGTGGATTTTTGGGTTCGGGCAGTTGTAAAAGTCGAACCACAACACGAAACGTTTTTTCATCTCGAGGAATTTGTCTAAATAGTCTTCGAACGCGTTCATTTCGCGCGATTCGTTGACCCCGAGTAGATTCAAAGCTCCGTCCGCGCCACTTCTTGGCCCGTCCCACAGTTCGGTTTCCGGGTCCCGTTTTTGGACGAATATCAACGATTTGTGGCTCGGTGGACGTTTGTCGGCGAGTGATTGGAGGACGAGTACGCTGTCCGGTTCCTGGAAACCGGTGGTGTAGAGGAAATCCGAGTTTTGGTGGAAAATGTACGGGATTTTTTCCGACATGTAGGTCTTGGTGGCGGATGGAATAACGACGAGGTGATTGTCGCATTTCGTTATTTCGTTTGCTTGGACGTGGCATTTGCCTATTGAGTCCATCAAGCGGGTTCGGCGTTGCTCGAATTCGGCTTTCGTTAAGCCTGGTGTGACCTAGGAATATTTTTATAAATTTAATTCGATTTGATTTGATTTTTTTTTTCCATTTAAATTTACTTGTCCTTCGGAAATGAGATGTGGATGGGTGGATGAAACCGGTTGTCCATAATAGCGCGATTTTTTCGCGATGTATTTTTCGTTTGGGGATAAATGATTCTGTAGATTTCTTTTGAAATTTAACAAACTAAATCCGTGTCTTCTGGATGCCATTGGAGAGCGGAACACACGAAAACAGCAGCTCAGATGCAGCGCCTCCATTGCCGATTGGTTATATCGGTGTAGCGAGCTTTTGTAACGCTTTAGACACTTTATGGTTTACCGTGTGATTAAATAATACTTACACAGTTCCGTATATATTTTTTTCTTGAGAAAAATCGAAGTAATTTGTCACGGAAACGGAACTATCCGTTGTGGGTGTTGCATGAGATCACCTTTTAGAGTTCGCTCTGGCTATTACAGCGCCGCCATTTGCGCACTTTTGTTCTTGGCGTGGAGTGGGAATCCAAGGCGCGCAGAACCTTACAGAAATTGCTTTCTTTTTGGTATTAACAACACCAATCGTGCCACTACTTCCATATTTTTAATTCGACCAATTGGTATGTGATTTGCGATTTGCCCTCAGATTAATTTTCTATTAAAAATTAAGCCTATATTAGAGAACAAAGATTTGCATCAAGTTTAATTGAACAAATTTCTTTACATTTACAGAACAAATCGAAGATGAACTTGAGCAAAGACCACATAAATCAACTGCAGGGATTCATTCAACTGTGCCAGGCCACCCCCGAACTCCTACACTCATCAGAACTTGCATTTTTCAAAAATTATTTGATTAGGTAGAAAAATCGACAAAAAGTGACAAAAAATGGAAAAATAATAATTTCTTTTTAATGTTTAAATTAAATTCGTTGCAGTCTGGGTGCTACACTTCCATCAGAATGCAGTTCGGGACCCGAAGAGCCACCTAAAGCGGAAGAAGTTCCGGAAAAAGAAGAAGTAAAAGCAGAAGGCGAAGTAAACATGGAAAAAAATGATTTTTTAAAGTCGTAACTGATTAAAATCGTTAAAAGAACATCGAGCCCCCTAAAAAAGACGAGGAGAAACCTGGAGAAGCGGACGAAATAATCGAAAGCGATGTGGAAATCGACACGGAAGGAATTCTTGAACCCGACGACGATGCGCCGCTCCCGATGGGCGAAGAAGACAAGGAGTCGACGGAGGAAGAAATCGATCAGAGCGACGAAAAGAGAAGCGAAGCGATGCGAGCTATTTCCGAAAGTGTGCACATGAATTTCCCCACCTTCCCCCGAAAAAATTCCTTTTCAATTTTCAATTTTCAATTTATTTAGATGACAACCAAAAGGCGATCGAGCTCCTAAGCGAAGCGGTAGTGCTGAATCCCGGCTCCGCAGCGCTCTACGCCAAAAGAGCGAGGTGGACATTTTTATTTTATTTTTTGGATTTAAAATTTGTTTATTTCTTATTTTTATTATTTTTAGTTGTCTGTTGAAACTAAACAAACCCAACGCTTGCATCAGAGATTGCGACGTTGCGATTAAATTGAATCCTGATAATGCGCAGGCGTACAAATTCCGTGGACGCGCTCAGAGGTAGTAACCGGTAACAATAAAATGATTGGAATTGAAATTATTATTTTTTTTTTTAGACTATTGGGTCATTGGGAAGAGGCTTGCAACGATTTGGCCACGGCGTGTAAAATCGACTACGACGACCAAGCCAATGAATGGTTAAAAGAGGTTCAACCAAACGTAAGTACTGTGAAATCCGAGGGGGTAGCCATGAAATCTTACAAATTGAGCAAAATCTTTAATGAAATCCATATGAAATCATTAGGATTTAACAGGATTTCAAAATCTCATACGCGAAATCACATTTTGAGCTGCGTGAATCGTTAAAAACGAGCAAAAACAAAACACGAAACACGAATTATTCAATGACTTAGCTTTTATTTTTGTTAATAAATTATTTGAACCCCATCTAAACAACAACATACATAGATTTTGATAGGAAAAACTGCGTTTGTACCGTTAAAACGTTTAATACTGTTCGAATTTTGGTATTTTTTAAGAGGAGGAAACGGAAACAAAAATCTCTAAAAAATGTACACGAAGGAGAATCTAAGGTTTCTTGTATTTGTTCTTTTCGTGACGAACATTACTGCAGACCGTCGTCCCGCCCTCGATCGAGCACGTTTCGTACGTCTTTTTGACGTCGTTGAGCAGTTGCGGCAATTCGACGTTGATGGCGTTGTCGATTTTATCCAGTAGACACTTTGAGAAGAAGCCGCACTGGCTCGAGAGCGGCTGGAACGAATCGATGAGATGAATGTTGAAGAAACTCTTGTAGATGTCCGGCGCGACCAGGTCGTGGCGACTGACGTGTCCGTGCGTGAGAACCGACTCGTAGATGCGGTACTTTGAGGGGTTGCCGAGAATGTCTTCAACGATCTCGCGGTTGTCACGGAAAATCGACTTGTGCTCCTTCAGCGCGGCGATGTAGCGGTCGACGACGAGCGCGTGGTTGCGCACGAGGATCGCGTGTTGGCGGATCAAGGCGATCTTGTTTTCCAGGCGATTTGCAATGACATCGTACAAATCGTTGAAGAGGGACACTTCTTCGGCTAGGAAAAGGTCCGAGTTGACGGCCGTCTTGAATTCCCGCGACCAGAACGTGCCCGTGTAGATGCGTGGCGGTTCGGTCACGTTGATAAACGGCGCCAAACTCCAGAACAGCGCGCCGTAGACGCGCATCAGTTCTTGGGGCGTGACGGAATCCGCTTTGTTGAGGATGATTCGAACCTGCGGTGGAGAAAATTATCATTATTATTATTTATTATTATTATTTTTGTTTTTAAAAAGTCACTTTAGCTTCGTGGGTCTTCAGCTGGTTGAACAGGGTCTCCAATTCGATGCCCACGTCGAGTTTTGTGGGGTCGAACACAACGAAAATGAGATCGGCTCTTTCAATGAACCATTTGCAAACATCATTGAACGGGTAACCACGTTCTTGTTGCTTCCTGTTTTCAATGATGCCTGGGGTGTCAATTATAGTCACCTGAATTGAAATTTAATATAAGTTTAAATGTCCAACAACCAATCAAAACCCCTTAACTTTAGGGGTCATGGTCAAGCCAAGTGCGAAAAAATAATGAATACAAAACAGGCAAAAACAAGGAGCTTAGTTCAAAGCTCATCAGATAGCACAAAATGAAAGTCAACCCAGGCAAATGCCCAGGGTGCTGGCAGAGTGGGAGCCCCAAGCCAGGCTACCTAGGGCAATGCCAAGGGTGCTGACTGAGCAGGAGCCCTAGGACATCATGTTGGCTATGCGAGCGGTGCGCCTGCACACGGCCCACACTTGGAAGGCCTCGCGCCGAGCCGGCTAAAATGCATTTATTTTTCCTAAAAAGCTTTTTTTGCCTAAAAATTGCAAGTTTTTACCTAAAAAATCCAATTTTTTGCCCAAAAATCCGATTTTCCGCACAAGGCCCCGCTTATTGCCCCGTGTGCCCCAATAGACAGTCAACCGACTGCAGGGATTTGCGGGAAGTGTTCTGGGCTAGCTTTGGCGCAAGCTGGTTTAAACGTTTTTAAACTAGATAATTTTGCGCTATATGTTAGAAAGTTGGTAATAACCCTTTCTAGCAGTTTATTCGGCATTCGAACGCCTTGAAAACGCTCGATAAAAGCTTGTCCGAACTTCTCGAGCGAGGAGTAGCTGCCGTCTACGGCCAACACCATTCCTTCTATGGTCTTGTAGTCTTCGCCGTACATCAGGACCGTGAAGTCCGATGTCGTGGGTTGTGCACCTGAAAGAAGGTTTTTTTTTGTTTATTCTGGTTGTTTGTTTTCGGGTATTTATTTACCCGACGCCAAGGCCATAGGAGTGCTTTCTATGCCAAGGATGTAATTGATCATGGATGATTTCCCCGTGCTCCATGGGCCGACGAATAGGATGCGAGGCATGGCAAAAATTTCTCCATCTGGGTTGAGATTTGTTGGAGTTAGTGTCGAGGTGTTTGTCATGGGTTCCACCTCACCATTAACTATGTTCTTGTTCATGTCGTTAAATTTATAAACGGTTTCTATTGGTTTAATTGCATTGTTATAGATTATACTGAGTTTTTTTAAGGTTCCTGTTAAGAAATTATGGTCGGATGCATCCCTTGAGAAATATATTGGGAAAAATGGTTAGAATTAATTGGAAATGTCAAGAATGAGAATAATTATTTTTGTAAAATATAAAGGTTTGCAATTGATTGATTTAAGTTAAAAAAAAATTTTATATTGATTGATCCAAATACCCATCGTTATCTAAACGAAGTGTGGTCGCAATATGGTCTCGGCTTCTTTGACTAAATACCAATGGCTCTTCCGATTTGGCTTCTTTTTTTCCATTTTCTAATTCTAGAAATTTAAAGATTAAAAAGAAAAATTGAGGGGGAGATTGTTTTATTTCGAGTTTAAACTGATAAATGTTATCTTATGTTTGGTAATTTCGATTAAAAACGCCGCTTTTTCGATTATTTTTTTTATTATTCGTGTTAAATCCAATAAGGGAATCGCGGGAATTAAATAAATGATGATTTGTGTATCGATTCGTTCGTTGTTTGGGTAAGGTGATTTCTCCTATGTGCACTGCATGCGCAATGTTAAACGTTTCTGGATTTGAATTACGAGTGCGGGTTTTTTAGGCGAAAAAGATTCCACTCAAGGTTAGGCAAGGAAAGAGCGTACTAACCTTCAGCTAAAATTAAACTGGTGCAGATCCATAAAATGAGGCATGTCAAAAATAAAGGCAGACGATTTGTTTGGCATCCATTTACAGCCCGGGAAGCCATTTTGAGCGAGGTATTGTGGGAGGACAAGTGGCGCCAAGATTTGAAATGAGTATTTTTGTTTGGAAAATTAAATTGTTTTATTTTATTGTTCAAAATTGTTTACATCTATGAATAATTATCTGAAACTAAATTTGGAATATTGACATTCATTTAAGGGTTGAAATATTTAAACAAACCAATGAAGAAAATCAAAATCAAAACAAATTCTTTTTTTTCTTCTTCTTCGCTTAGAAGACATGATAAAAGAAAAAATACTTTTATTATTTTTTTTTAACATTCATTTTATTGTTTTACTAAAAATGGGATTTTTGGTTCTTTGTCTCCTATGATGTAACTTGCATTTGATTTCTCAATAAAATTCTTTTATTAAGAGTTCACCTTTTGCCTTCCATGCCAAACCCTACGGTCTTGCGGTATTTGCCCATCAACTCCGGCAACTCATAGGCAATGGCCAAATCGAGTTTATCCAATGGACAGCCCTTGAAGTAGGAGCAAGTGGAAGCGAGTAGTTTGAAATCATAGAGTGGGTTCACTTTGAAGAAGTCGCGGTAGATGTCCGGATCGGGTAAATCGTAGCGACTGATATTGGTCAACGTGCTGAGCCCTTCGTAGATGTGGTAGTTTTGCGGGTTGTCAATGATCTCTTCTGCAATCTTCTTCTTGTTGCTGAAGAAAGTCTTGTGGTTGTAGTAAGTGTTGAGATAGCAGTCCACCATCTTGGCGTGGTTCCTAACGCGGACGGCGTGCCGGCGAGTGAAGGAGATCTTGTTCTCCACACGTCCGTCGATTGTTTGTCGCAAGTCTTGCAGGAACGCGTGCTCTTGGGCATAGAAGAGTGTGCTTGGGCTTCCTGGAAGGAATTGGTGGGATCGGAAACTGCCCACATAGACGGTCGGTGGTTCGCTGCTGCCCAGTAAAGGCGACAAGTTCCACAGTAAGGTGCTTTGCACTTTCATTAATTCTTGAGGGCTGACCACATCGGCCTTGTTGAGCACTATGCGTGCTTGGGATTCACGGCCTTTGAGTTGGTCAAAGAGCGCTTCCATTTCAAGGCCCATGTCCAGTTTGGTTGGGTCGAAAACGACGTAGATGATGTCTGCACGGTCAATAAACCATTGGCAGGCATCGTTGAAAGGATAAGCACGCTCTTGTTGTTTACGGTTTTCAATGATGCCTGGAGTGTCAATAATAGTCACCTAATGTATAGAGAAAATGATAAATGTTAAGACACATGAATTTTTGTAATAAATGATTGTTTATTACATTCTAACCAATTTAAATCTCTTACTTATTATGCAACTCACCTTGCTTACCATATTCAGTAGTGTAGCTAGGGGGGAGCAAGGGGATTGACCGTTTGCAGGTGCCTAGTTCACTTGTGCAATGTCGCACTTGCATGCAATTTTACCAGACACTGGCATAGTTTTTACCATTTTCCCATACTAGGCCATTACACCAAATAAAAGGAATGTATTTTGGCACCCATTTGGGATTTTTTTCTTGTAATTTGGGACAAAAGAGTGGCAGTCAAACGGCATGCTGGTAGTTATTTGCTACGTAAAGACAGACGAATAGTTTCGTAAGCTCACCTTTCTTAAAAGGTTGTTTGGCAGTCGCAGGCCTTGTAACTTGTCCAAGAAACTTTGTCCAAATTTTTGGAGGGATGAGAATGTCCAGTCAGCTGCAATTTCCATTCCATCCATTGTTTGTTCGGTTTCACCATGCATAAGAACAGTGAAACCATTACTTTGAGGTTCAGCACCTATGAAGGAACATAAAATGAAATTTAAAAAAAACAAAAACTCAGGTTTTACCTGTTTTTAAAGCTGCTAATGTGTCCTCAGTGTCCAATAAGTAATTGATTATGCTTGATTTCCCAGAACTCCATGGACCAATGAATAGTATAATTGGTTTTGAAAAAATTTCAGCATCTGAAGAAAAATAAGAAGAAGTGTTTGTTAAACAGCAACAGTTGTTGGAAGTAAATGTTGAAAATGACCTCCAACAAATCTGCCGCTGATGTCTTTGAATTTGTAAAGCACTTCCATTGGCTTGACTGCTGATTCATACATTTTCTTCAATTCCCTCAGTGTTATTTGAACAGGTTTCTCAGAAGCTATAGTTGACTGCATGCTTTCATCATCTAGTCCTAAAATTTGATCGACATGTGTTCGAGATCGCAACTCTATGGGTTCGCGTTCAATCTTTGAAAAATGAAATGTTTGTCATTTTGTATAGCTTTGGTTAGTTTGCTTCCACAGCTGACAAAGTAGTAGCCAATAGCATTGAAACAACTGGTAAAACAGCAGAAATCGTAACTGGCTATTACTTTGTCGTCTTCTGTAAATTAGTACTTTCACTTCCTCTTCTTCGCTTTCTTCTGATTCGTCGGATTCGGTTTCGTCAGTTTTTTCGTGTTCCTTTGTTTCATCTGATTCATCGGATTCTCCAGAGTCAGTTTTGCTTGTCTCTTTGCTTTCATCTGATTCGGCAGATTCAGTTTTGCTTTTACCTTCTTCGTGGCTTTCATCTGATTCAGTAGATTCAGTTTTGCTTTTACCTTCCTCATGACTTTCATCTGATTCCCCAGCCTTTCCAACGGTTTTGCCCTCTTCGGATGATTCTTCGGACGATTCTCCATCTTTTCCTACAGTTTTATCCTCTTCTGATGATTCTTCCGATGATTCCCCATCTTTTCCTGCAGCTTTGTCTTCTTCTGATGATTCTTCTGATGATTCTTCAGACGACTCTTTAGTTTTTTCTCCTCCTTCACCTTCTCCTTCTGTTCTTGAAATATTGAGAAAATCAATTTTGGGAGGAATTATATTTGACAACAGTGGCATAACCCCAATATTTGTTGGCTTGATTAATGAGGTCAAGGCATAATTTTATGTGTAACAAAGCCAAATAACAACTTTGATGCTATGCCACTGTTTAGACAATCTCTCTTTACCTTTGTGTTCTTCAGAACTTCCTTTTGATCCACCTTCACCCTTTTCTTCACTTGATTCTTCACTACTACTGCCTTCATCCTCAGTTTTTCCTACTGCAGCACCAATTACATGTTCTTCCTTACTCTCTTCAGAACTGTCTTTAGACCCTTTTTCCTCAGAACTATCATCTTTAGACCCTTTTTCTTCAGAACTGTCATCTTTAGACCCTTTTTCCTCAGAACTATCATCTTTAGACCCTTTTTCTTCAGAACTGTCATCTGTAGTCTTTGTGGTGCCTTGTTCTTCCGAAGAATCATCTTTATGCTCTCCGGTGTCTTTTTCTTCCGAAGAATCATCTTTATGTTCTCCGGTGCCTCTTTCTTCCGAAGAATCATCTTTATGCTCTCCGGTGGCTTTTTCTTCCGAAGAATCATCCTTATTCTCTCCGGTGCCTTTTTCTTCAGAAGAATCATCTTTGGTTTCCTCTTTGCTGTTCTGTTCTGTATCTGATTTTATCTTTTCTTCGCTTTCGCTTTCTTTGCTGCCTGACGCATCTTCGTGGGATCCCTCTTTATTTTCACCGCCTCCTAGTTCTTTACTTTCTTCATCTTCGCTCGAGTGGGACTGAGATTCTCCGCTAGCAGAATCCTCTTTAATTTACACCCACTTTTAGGCCTAATTTAAAACTGGTTTATTTTTAAGCATGAAATGTTTATTACCTGATGCAGCATCTACTGGCGTAATGTCGTCAGGCCCTTGATGGACAATAAACTCTTTAAGTGCATTTTCAATATGGCCCCTACACTCTTGAACTGTTGGTGCTGGTGTTGATGGGTTCTCTGAATTAATTCAAGATAAAAATTGATTTTCCTCCCAAATGTCCAGCTTTTGGTCATTTCTAAGCAAATTAGAATGTTTGGTTGAATTTTACTCATTTATAATGCTAAATTGTAACCGCATTTTATTTTTTCTCCCTCCAAATTTATTCATTTTGTTTCCTTAAACATTAATGGGCACACATTTGATCCAACTAGGTGCTAAACAAAAATAGCTGCTTGGCAATTTTTGCCTTCTTGGATTCCACTTTACTTAATACAAGAGGGAGGAGGGAGAACAATTTCTGCTGAAATTAGTAATTTTTATGTAATTTCATTCTAAAATTAGTATTTTGCAATGTGTGAATGCAGGACTCTACATCCCACACTGTTTGTGCTCAATTCTTCCTATAATTAGCTGAGATAATTAAACGACTACAACGGTCTTAAATTGTCCAAATCCAAAGGGATCTTTCTCTCTTTAACATAATTAAAACACTAAGATTTAATTATTGCTCAACTGCTTCTTACCTCCATGTGAAACAGCCGGTATTGCAGCAAGCAGAAGAACGAAGAACAAAGTGTGGTAATCCAAACAAAGTTTTGCCATTACAGCCGTTGGGGAAGAAGGAAAAATGAATTGCACTTGAGAATTGAGTTAAATCGAGCAAGTCCTTGTTTGCTGCTGGCTGAAGATGACTTCTGGGACTTGCAGTGCTGAGATCACAAGTACCAAATTAGATGCCTCATCGCAGTTGCTTTTACTTTCGCTCGCTTTTAGACATGGAGCCCAACTCGTTCTTCCACCTCCGACGACTTCGTCACCTCAACGTCAAGTGATTTTTAAGTGAAGCTGGCTCTAGTTTCTTCTTTATTTTGCTCTTCGTACCCTTTTCTTCCGCTAATTTAGGCCAGTTACGTCACAGCCTTCTTTTAAAATAGATTTCCATTTGCTAAAGTAAGACGGCCATGTAAGGACTGATGTGGATGTGGATATTTTTGCGAGTTCGACAAAGATCGGCGAAATGCTTGGCTTTTGGGATTGTGAATGGAGGTGGGGATTGGTGTGGGTGGTGGGTAGTCGTTGGTTAATTGGATTAAAATACGTGGATTAGTTAAATGTGTGTTTTTTTTCCTTTTCCTGCTGGATGTTTTGGACGTTTGCCACGTGTCAAATAAGCATGGTGATTTTCAAGTATGCCATCAGTTTGGTATTTTTAGGACTTGGTTCTGTATTGGCCTTCACTTTAGTAGTCTAGTTGGGTTTGTGGTTTTTTTTTTTTATATTCTTTCTGCTGGTGTTTAAGTACTTTGAGAAGTTTTGGACATTAATTAAAATTTTTATTTGTTTACATTTAAACTAAACAGCATTTTTAAACAACGTATTGAAAGAGGTTGGCTGTAAAAAGAACATAAAACTTTTGTTCTCTATTTATTTTTATTCATTTTTGGCCTTGATTAATCGCTGGGGCTATTATTCGAGGGTGGCTCTTAATTGCGGAAATACGGTAATCTCAAAGACTTAACTTTTGCAGGCAAAAAAGCTGGTGGAACATAAACGCAAATACGATAGGCTTTTTGAAGAAAAAAGACTAAAAGATCAACAGGAACGTCTTCGGAAGATGCGGGAGGAGCGAGAACAAGCCGCAAGAGAAGTGATTGAGTTTGGCACACATTGTAAGCTTTCAGTTTATAACCATTTGAATATCTTAGGCACAGCAGAATCAAGGTGACAGTGGAGCAGCTGGTCCAAGATTTGGTGGAATGGGTGGAATGCCCGATTTGTCTGCCATTTTCAACGATCCGGAAATCATGGTCGCATTTCAGGTAAATGTTGCAAGCGGTTATGTGGGGAAGTGTGTATCTTATTTTGTGTTGGTTGTGGTATGTAGGATCCGGATGTCGCTGCCGCTTTCCAAGACATCAGTTCAAATCCGGCCAATTTTGCCAAGTACCAAAACAACCCCAAAGTGGCCACTGTCATGAACAAGATGGCGGAAAAAATGGGTGGAGCTGGGTTGGGTGCTGGTGGAAGGTTTCCTGGTGGTTTCCCAGGTTTCACAGCTTGAATTGAATTGCAGGAAAATGATTACTGTTGAACGGGAAAGGAAAAATCTTTTTATTTTTTATTTTTGTGTTTATAAAAGTATTTCTACATATTATTTTAGAAGAGGAAAAAAAGTAGGATAAGTTGGCAAATTTTTTTCATATTGAAATTGATTGATAGTTTATGAATAGGTGCTATGTCTTGATTTATTTTGTTCGTTTTTGTGTTTAGATTTGCAACAATTTTCCTCATTCCTTAAAAGAATTTATTTTTCACTTTGCCAAATCATTTTTATTTTTCACTTTAAATCACAAACTGATGACAGTTTAACCAATTTTTTTGAGTTAAGTTTGATTTTCTATTGTTTGTTCTAATGAATTTGTTGAGAAATTAACCTGGAATTAAAATAAAAAGTTTGCACTAAGAATTAGTTTATTTATAGTTAGTTCCTTATTGCGTAATAAGAAACACGAAATTGGTTAATTAAACATTTTTACATTCTGTTATGTCTTCATAAAACTGCATTGTAATCAAGAAAGAACCTCAAGTCAATACGTGGTTGAAACTACATGCAAATTGAACAAAATGAAAAGCATTTACTTAGTAAATGTATTGCTAATATCAATACTAAGCTGCGATGCCCAGAATATTCCACTAGGTAAAATTTTAAAGATAAAACTAACCAAAACTTCAAACAAGTATAAAATTAATTTTGATGTTAGTTGGTAACCAGTTGCCGCTTGGACAACTTGTTAACCAGTTGCCACTTGGACAATCTGCTAATCAGTTACCACTTGGACAATCTGCTAACCAGCTGCCACTTGGACAACTTGCTAACCAGTTGCCGCTTGGACAACTTGCTAATCTTTTGCCAATTCTACAACTTGCTAGCCAGTTGCCACTTGGACAACTTGCTAAGCTGTTGCCGCTTGAACAACTTGCTAACCTGTTGCCACTTGGACAACTTGCTAACCTGTTGCCACTTGGAGAGCTTGGTAGCCAGTTGCCAATTGGACAACTTGGTGGTGGATTCCAAAATCAGCAAAATTTGCGCGGACCGTCGGTTGAACGAACAGGAGGAGTTCAGTTAGTTGGGGAAATATTTCAGCAGTGTTTGCAACTGCTCTCGCGATTTTTGCTAACAAGTGTAGAGAAATTACTGGTTCACAAAACGCATGCGGATCGACAAACTTCGCTCATACTTCAAGATATACCCGAGTACCAGCCGCAAAACACTCAACAAATGCAAGGTGGTTTGACATTGCAACAGCAACTCTTGTTAGCGGATTTAGAAAAATTTCTGACGGCTCAACGAGTACCTAGAAAGCCAGAAGGTGAGAGATTTCTGGAAGGGGATTAACAAATATTATACATTTTATTGAATTTATTTTTTTTAAAAAGGTGGGAATCCTCCAGTTCCAGCAGTTCTAGCAGTTCCAGGTTTGTAATTACGATACTACAAGAGGAATTATTATCTTCTTACTTTTTAATTTTTTATTAATGAATCCGATTATTGGTCCAAGATTTGGTGTAATGGGTGGAATGCCTGATTTGTCCGCCGTTTTCAACGATCCAGAAATCGTGGCAGCATTTCTGGTAAATATTGCAAACGATATAATGTGAGAAAGTCTGTATCTTATTTTGTATTGGTTGTGATATATAGGATCCGGAAATCGCCGCCGCTTTTCTAGACATCAGTTCAAATGTGGCCAATTTTGCCAAGTATCAAAACAACCCCAAAGTGACCACTGTCATGAAAAAAATAATGGCAAAAATAGGTGGAGCTGGATTTCCAGGTTTCACAGCTTGAATTGAATTGCAGGAAAATGATTACTGTTGAAAGGGAGAAGAAAGGTCTTTTTATTTTTTATTTTATTGTTAGTTTATGAATAGGTGCTATGTCTTGATTTATTTTGTTTGTTTTTGTGTTTAGATTTGCAACAACTTTCCTCATTCCTTCAAAGAATTTATTTTTCACTTTGCCAAATTATTTTTTTTTCACTTTAAATCACAAACTGATGACAGTTTAACCAATAACTTGAGTTAAGTGTGATTTTCTATTCTTTGTTCTAATGAATTTGTTGAGAAATTAACCTGGGATTAAAATAAAAAGTTTGCACATAAAATTAGTTTATTCATTGTGAGTTCCTTATTGCGTAATAAGAAAGACGAAATTGGTTAATTAAACATCTTCAACATTCTGTATGTCCTAATAAAAGTGCATTGTAATCAAGAAAGAACTTCAAGTCAACACCTGGTTGAAACTACAAGCAAATTGAACAAAATGAAAATCATTTGCTTAGTAAATGTATTGCTAATATCAATACTAAGCTGCGATGCCCAGAATATGCCACCAGGTAAAATTTTAAAGATAAAACTAACCAAAACTTCGAACAAGTATATAATTAATTTTGATGTTAAGCTGGTAACCAGTTGCCAGTTGGGCAACCTGCTAACCAGATGCCACTTGGACAACCTGTTAACCCGATGCCACTTGGACAACCTGCTAACCAGATGCCACTTGGACAACCTGCTAACCAGATGCCACTTGGACAACCTGCTAACCAGATGCCACTTGGACAACCTGCTAACCAGATGCCACTTGGAAAACCTGCTAACCAGATGTCACTTGGACAACCTGCTAATCAGATGCCACTTGGAAAACCTGCTAACCAGATGACATTTGGACAATCTGCTAACCAGTTGCCAATTGCACAATTTGGTGGTGGATTGCAAGGTCAAGAGCAATTCCAAAATCAGCAAAATATGCGCAGTGGCTATAGACCGCCGGTTGAACAAGTGGGAGCATTTCAATATTTGTTCGAAATTCTTCAGCAGCCTTTTCAACTGCTCACGCAATTTTTGATAACAACTATAGACACTTTAACGTCTCAGAAATTGCGTGGGGATCGACTAACTCAGCTCGTACGTCAAGATATAAACCAGTACGAGCCGCAAAGCAATCAACAAATGCAAGGAGGTTTGTCATTGAGACAGCAAGCTTTGTTAATGGAGTTAGAAAATTTTCTGAGGGCTCAACAAGAAGCCAAAAAGCGAGAAGGTGAGAGATTTATGGAAGGGAATTAAGGTTAGGTTAGGTTTTTTTTTTAAATGTGGGAATCGTGCTGTTCCCGGTTTGTAATTACAATATTACAAGAGGAATTATCTTCTTTTTATATTTAAGTTTTTAAAAATGAATTCGGTTATCGATAGCAGTAATTAAATTTGATTAATGCAGTTTTAGCCTTTTAATAAGCTACTAATTTGATAAAATTCGAGTAACTAACGTGTGTGAAATGATTATATTGTGCATTTTAATGCCAATTTAATATTATTTATGCTATTTCATCCAATGTGTATGTTCTATCATTTGCAATTGCAGATAATAAAATGAAGACGGCTGGACTTTGAGTGCTCGAGTAATGCAAAAATGATTTTCATTTTTCATTTTTATTTGTTTGAAAATCTGAAACGACAATAAAGTTCATAGTTCTAAAAGTAGTCAAGTCAAATATCTTTTCCCGAGATGGCTACTGCGGATGAATCTTCATAAGACCAAACGACGACTTATACGTAATATCGCATTTAAAATAATAAAAAACGATGACTTTCGTTTATTAATATTACCAAAATAAAACCATTGGTAAAATGGCTATCGGAATCGGAAATCGATAAGTATGATAAGTGATATGTTTTTTATAATTGGGTACTATTTCCCCGTTATGATTTATAAAAGACCAATTTACCACCCACGCTTGCACAACGATCTATATTTTTGTAATTGTAATCCCGAAACAT